>VDFB02357941.1:0-39100 GCA_007258455.2 Sequoia sempervirens
CCTGCTCAACCATGGGAACGTCCACTACAACGGTTTCTGGCAGAGGAACAAATTCTTGAACGGGAGCAGGAGGAACATGTTGAGAAGCAACAGGGGGAGTCGACTCAAGAGCCTCGGTAGCAGGCTTCTTCCCATTCACTTCTTTGGGGGTAGGAGTGGTAGGAGGCCATGGATCGAATTCCCTTCAGGAAACTTTCTTTCTACCATACAAATAATACCACGGTTCGGGGTATTCATTAGGGAGATCTAAGATCCTGAACTTGGGCCTGCACCAAGGAGGACTCATCAGACTTAGCGGATAGCCACCAGGCTGACTCATCCAATACTCTTCCCAAGAAAGGGGAGAGGACAAGGTATTTCGGGAGAAGGCGACCTTCTCTTTACCTTTACAGGAAGGAGAGGGAGCCGGTGCAAACTTCTCCTTTCCTTTATGGGAAGAGAGAGCAGTCGGTATAGGCTTCTCCTTCTCCTCTTGGGTAGAGGAGGCAACTAATTGTTTTATCATGGGAAGGGTCAGTTTCAGCTGTCCTTGGCCCCCAATTTTATACTTTACATAATTCTTTTAAAGTAGGTCTATTCTTGGAGGAAGCAAACCAATTAGGGAGGGCCAAAAGTGATCCAATGGATACCCACCATGGGACACCAAGGGTTGATATCTAGTGTCATGCACTACATGCACGGCACCTTCATGGGAGAATTTTAAACACTTGTGAATAACGAAGGTGATTCTATTCATGCAAGCTAGCCAAGGTATTCCTAGCTTCAGCCTGAACAAATCCAACTCTGGGATAACATCAAAAACTATGTCAATAGCCCTGGGTCCAACCAGGACAGACAAAGTTATCAAGCCATAAGGTTTGAGATAGATACCATCGTGAATACGGATGGTAGATTTTGCTTCTTCATATTCTTCCCTTTGTAAAAAATTTAATACTAATGTTTCCTCTGTGATAACATTCACATGGCTCGTAGGGTCTACCAAGACTCCTATCACAATGTTGTCATTGATGCGAGTGTGAATGTAGAGAGGCGAGGGTTTATTATTTAAGGGAAAATATTGTGATGTGAATGTAATGTTTGGAAAACCAGGTGTAGGTAGAGCGGTAGAAGTCACCATGACCATGTTAATATAGACCTTTGGTTGAGTCACAAAATCAGTGAAATTGAAAATCATGTTAGCAAAGTGCAACGAAAATGGGTCCATCTATATCTACAATTCACTATTAGCTTTTTCCATTGATTTGTTAGCATTTTGTTTACTCCCATCGAGACGAATCGTACCATCCTCGATGTGGTCCTGTATCTCATGATACAACCACATACAATGTTCCATATCATGTCCATTAACTCAATGGTATTGAAAATAAGTACTCCCATCATACCAATTAGGGTAAGGCTCCTTAACAGGCTTCAAATTCAGCAAGGTTACAATCTTATCTTTCAAGAGCTTTTGCAAGATAGAAGAATAAAATTTTGATAGCTTTGTGAACTTTCGGTTATGTCTGAGGCTGTTGTTATCAACAATAATGACTACATTCATAACGGTTTTACCTTTCCCAAAGATTGATAGGATGGAATTTCCCTCAATATGAGAGCGCGAGGAAGATCCCCCAAACTAAACAACCATCTGTTGGTACTCTCGTAAGGCAGCACACAAGTGCACGAAAAAAGGGCATTTCATAAGGGTGAACTTCTCTTGCCAAGACCTTTGTAAGTTCCCTATGAATACCTTTTGCACGTCAGAATCAGGAAGCTGATATGAGATTTGTGAGAGGAGCGCTTGGTAGTGCGCTATGAAATCAGTGATTTTTTCATTATCTCCTTGTTTACATCAAATAAGATCCAAAAAGGTCATCTTCGGCCTATTGTTTGCTTGAAATCGTTGAAGGAATTGATTTACAAGTTGGTCAAATGAGAAGACTGAGTTGTCAGGCAAGGAACAGTACCACTCGAGCACTGTATCCTTAAGAGATTGGGGAAATAGTTTTTCCATCAATGCATCATGATGGAAGAAGTCAGTGCACAAGGCGTTAAAGGTGGAAATGTGTGTCTATGGACCGCCTTTACCACCATACTTGTTATGCCTTGCATAACCACCGCATTTTGTGTTGGAATAAAATGGGTCCCCCTTGGTTTTGTTTTCTTCGCCTTTGGTTGTTTGGTTGGGTTTTAGGAGTTCTTTTTTTTTGCTCCTATGTCTATCTTTTGTTCTGTCGGAGGCGGGTTCGAAACCAAATCTAAACATCGAACTCTTTCAAGGTTTCTTGTTCGGATATAGTTCCGACTCCAACTCTACCTTCTCTTTTGTTTCTCCTTTTTTTTGTTGGTTATTTTTTTACTAACACTTGGGTTGGTATGTCCTCCTGTTTGGTTGTCATTTCCTTGTGTTTTGTTTGTTTGCTTGCACGGGATCGGAACCGGGATTAGAACTCACATGGGAAGTTTCAATTTTCCATTTTGTGTTCCCATCCCGAACCCATCTCCGCTCTTTTTTTCTTCCTCGCTCTTTGTTGTTCGGGTCGGGTCCAGTGTTTGCTCCGGTCCCACTTCCCTTGTTCTTGTGTTGTTTTTTTTTTCTTTTTGGTCGGGACCTGATCTGGACCTGGAATCGAACTTCAAACTTTGTGAAGTTCCATTTCAGTTTTGTCTCCGCCCCCATCTTCATTTGTCATTTTTGGTCGAAACTTTTTGTCGAGACTGGATCTGGGGTTGGAAATGAAATAGGGAACTTTGTGTAGTTTCTTTATCTTGTTTCCAACCCGGCTCCGCGTCCGCCTTACCTTTTGATGTTCCATAGACTTGACTTAACTGTCTATTCGTGTCATTGGCTCTGTCCTCGAACTACTCCATTTATGGCATTCAATGCAACCTGTCAACACGCGTGAATTATTGATTAAAGGTTTAATTATGCTTAAAATGCCTCATTGTTATTATGTGAATTGTTTAAGCAAACCATAGCCAAGAAAGTCTCGAGAGAATTGATTTGATCGTAGGGGATGAATTGCGGAGCAAATCTTGGCTATTTTTTGTTCAATCCTGAGGAGCGTTTTGAGGTAGGTTTTGTTGTCTTTCTTTCTCCTATTCTTCTTTTGAGTGTGTTGTTTTGGCGAATTCGCAGGAGGGGTTTTTATTCTTTTTTCTTTTGTTTTTGTTTCCTTTGTTGGTGTTTGTGCTTTTCTTTTTGTTCTACTTGTTTGGTTATTTCTTTTCTGTTATGTTCCATTTTGGGTTTGTTGTTTGTTCTGCTGTCGCTTTTGTGATAGGTCCATTTTTTTGTGCTCTAGTTTTGACTAGGGTTTTGATTTTTGAAGGGTTTTCCTTGCTTGGGTAATGAATTTCATTTTTTGGGACCCTGTTCTAGTATTCTCACGTCGGTTTTGGGTTGTTCATATGGGTTTCTCGTTGTGCCTTAGTTTTTGGAAATGATGTATCAAGCGAACTAGGGTTTTGCAATATAACCTTTTCCATGGTTTTAATGAATTTTGTACGAAGGAGCTGTAGGAGGGATAAAATAGGATTTTTCTAGTTTCCTTTCGGGCCCATGTGACCTAGGGTTTAGGGTCCATATGACCATACCTATTTGAAATACTTTCCATTTGTTGGAATCATTCCACTCCCATTCATTATTATGATGTTACTATATCTTTACCCTTGGTTGGAATCAGATCCGGAGGGGAAGTTGAACTTGGTGACTAACATTTGTTTCTGGTTTGATTCCCATTCTGGTCCCGCTTCCGACAATGTTTTGGTTCCCATTCTGATTCCCGTTCCGGTCCCGCTTCTGACACTATTTTACTCCTTGTCCGGTTCCAATCCTTGCCTTGCCACATGATAAGACAAATTGTTTATGCCTAATACTTCTACGGTTCCACCTCCAATAAAGGAATAGTTTGACCAAGTAAAATATTATCTTAGGAGGATGGAGGATGGATTATTTAATTGACTAACTTAGATACTTTTTTCATCTAATACAAGGAATTGATGTAGGTGTTAAGAAATGTCAAGAGCATCAGATGAGGCATCTCAAAGGAGCCAGCCAGGTGAAACTTCATGGCAAGGAGTTAGGTCAAAGAAGATCAAAGTGGAACAGCTCCCGTATACCTTGAGATGTAAGCATAGGGAGGTGGTCCTCACAGCTAGCAAAATTGATTTTGACTAGACTGATATTATTAACACCAATTTGGGTCCTTTTAACTATGAGGAATCGCATGAGGAGACATTCACTGAGGAGCAGATCACAAGGACATAAAGGATTTTTCAATCAAGACTAGCACATTTTGCACTTTTCCCCTATCATGTTCAATGTCTGGAGTTGATTCTTGCAGCAGCTAGAGCATATAACCCTACTACTAGGCAGTGTGTGGATGTAAAGGGTAATGTCATTATTGACTTCACGCCTCCAATGATCAAATTCATGTTTCATATACCTAATCCCAAGAATCCTAAGCAATTGAATGAGGTGGAGGCTTTGAAGCTTTACAGTGATAATAAGGAGAGGAATAGGTTTCACATGAATAAGACTTGGATGAGGGTGGAGAAGAATTCTCTAACCAAGCTTCTAGACCAGCCTAAGAGGGAAGACTTTTGTAAAGAAATTGCATATATAATCATGTTCCTCTCTAGGGCGTTTGGTAAAAGGGATGATTTGTTATTTAAAGAATGGATGTTTCCTTTCATTCAAACTATTTTGGATGGGAGGCAACAATTTGACTGGTCAATGATAGTATCAGACAACATTCACAATCAAATGATAAAGGTGAGAGAAACCAAGCATTTCTTTATGACCTCCTATGTAGTTTATGCAGCTGCCCGAGTGGGGATTTTTCTTGGACTTCAAATAGTAGGTATATTTGGGGAGGCCCAAGGATAGAAGAAAGTGTGGGAGTGTTATAATCAACTCACCTTGCAGGCATCAGAGCAACATTACAAAAGGGTTAATGATGCCTTTCTTTATGTCATTATTAACAGACTTAATGGTGATGCAAGATATAGGCTTAGCAGGGAGGCAATGGCTTTTGTGAATGAATGGGGGCATTGGTTTATCTAGTACCCCACATTCACCTATTTCATGTTAGTAGGCTTTGATGGTCACCCCCATTTTCTACCTAGATGTTGTGGTGATAGGATCATTTTAATGGAGTTTATTTATCAAGCCTTGGCTGTGAATTTCCAGTTTAGCAACAAACATAAGACTGGGTGCCATAAGTTTCCAATGAAGTTGGGCGCCTTTTTTTGTCCACACATTTAGACAGGTGAGACTATTTGTGATGAATTAGTTTATTTGAAGTTGGGCTTCTACATGGCCAGGAAATACTATGACCCCAAACACAAGATGAGGGCTTTTCTTCCCAGTGTCTTTGAGAAGCATTTTAATCTATTGGAGGATTTTTGGGAGGACTTGCAAGATGAGTATGATCTTAGGAAGAAGAATTATGAAAGGATACCTATCCCACTTATGGTTGAGTTTGGGATAAAGGAAGACATTCCAGAAGCATTGTCTGATGATGCGATTGTTTTGGATCCTGGGTATGATGTAGGCAAGATTGGTACTAAAGATCTTGATCCAATAGATTGGGATGCTGAGGAGACAATCGACATAAAGCAAATTGCAAGACCGGTGTTGGATAGGAGTATTCAATGGGTGAGTTTGAGGACTAATCAGGCCGAGGCTACATCATCTAAGAAGAGGAAGGTTGCAGGTACCACCCAAGGATATAAAAGGGAAGAGAGAAGGATGGAACCTAAGGAACCTTTAGAGTTTATGCCTTCTAGTGCACAAGAAGAGGAGGTGGTTCCTCAAGATCTTCTAGAGGTACAGGAAGATGAAACAACTGCGCAGGTGGGTGCTTCTACATCTGCTATAGGGGAGGCATCTACTCAACCTTTTGATGCACAAGAATTAGGCCAAGAATGACCAAAGGGAGCTCTCCATGATGAAGCAGAGGCCTTAAAGTGAATGGAGGATGAAATTGAGGTACATAATATAGAAACATATTCAAAAAAGACTCCCTCTGAAAGGAAAAAGGAAGAGCAAGAGCGTTTTAAAAGGGAAAGAGAGGCTTCTGAGATTGTTGAACATGAAAAGAATTCCAAGAAGGCATGGGACTATGTTGAAGAATTGAAGAAGTAGTGAGATCAAATGTTAGAAAAGAAGAAAATAGAAGAGGAATGCTTAAAGCAGGAGTTGGAGGCTAAAAGGCTGCAAGAGCAAAAGGATAAAGAGGAAGCAAAAAGGTTAGCACAGGAAAAGGAGAAAAGTGATCAGAAAATGTGTAGGAGGTTGATTCTCAACTGGGACCTACATTGTTACAACCTTTGTCTTCCACTATCGTTGCTTCTTCTTCAGCCTAGGCAGCCACTACTCCTATTGCTTCTACTTGGCTAAAACTAGACTTGGAAAGGAAACAAGTTGTCCAACCACAACCATTGAATTGGGAAGAAATGATGAAAGAAATTGGGAAAGAGAAACCTAAAAAGAAGGCCTAGGTTATTCATTCTACTAGGCTCACTAATGTTGGAGAAATTGTTGTTGAATGTGCCATTCTCATGATGGAGAAGAGCCATGATGATATGCAAATCACTGATTATCAGTTGGGGGCAGTAAATTTGGGAAGGCCTACAAGAAACCAACAGATGAGTTTCATTGATATTGTAGCCTCTTCAACCAAAACCCAGATGATCAAGGATAAACAAAGGAAGGATGAGATTAAGACTCAATTGGATCAGCTTCATAGGTTTTTAAAGGATGTCTCAAGTCCCGATTCCCAACAAGCTGCTCTTCCTGAATCCCCAGTTTTGTTAACCAAAAAGGAAGCGGATGATTTGGTCCAAATGAAGAGAAAGGTGGGGATGATGGATAAATGGTTGGATAAGCTCAACCAAGAGGTTGATGATGTTCTTGTTGAAGGTTCTAAAATTCATAAGGCTACTCTTGAGTTGGCAGAAGATCTAGACCAACAGGCTAAGGATCTGGATAAGCAAGATGATGAATACAAGGAATATGTCAAAAGGCTTGAGGATATTAGCAAAATTCCCAAGTCCACTTTGTTGGAATATTCAGTTCTTGAGTAGGGTAATGAAGATTTTGTGGAGAAAACTGTGAGCATCATAAGGTATAAGTCAAGAGCTATGCATGGACATCAAGAAGAAGTCTAAGAAATGAGTAAGGACTTGAATCAATAGATGGTTGAGTTAGAGGCAGTTGTGGCCATTTTAATCAACTTAGATTCCTCCAATAAAGAAAGCTTGTCATTGGATAAACTAAGGGAGAGATGGAGGGGTAGATTTGAGGAAATCATGCAAAAGGGAGATGATGGGGAGAATTTATTGTTAGATCAGTTTATGGATATCTGGGAAGAGGTAAGAGTTGCTAGAAAGGAGCTAATCAAGTTAAAGGAGATGCAAAGGTTGGTTTCCCAGAATTTGAAATAATCAAATTTGAAGGTGATTGGTTAGATGGGCCAGATTTGGGTACTCTTCAATAGGTGTTCTCCAGTTATGGCGAGTACATCCTTGAGCATTCAGTGCAAAAGTGATTGACTCTTTTCGCCATACTCTATCTGCTCTTCTCCTCTTTTTGTGGGTTTAGACATAAGTTCAACTTTGAGTTTGATCGTGGGTTTCACTTTCTTCTTGGAGTATTAGATTTTCTTTTTATGCAACAGAGTGATCAGCCTTGAAAGAGGGGTTCCTGAGTCTACTTTTGTGTTCAATTTTGACTCCATGAATTGTGGATCTTGATTTATGATTGAGAAATTCGTGCATGTGGCACCCTATATGTACTTTTAGAATCTACTTTGTAAAGGTCGGATAATTGAAGAAAGATCAGCCACCTGAGGATAGAAGATAGAAACTAGATCTAGGATTTCAATGTTTTAGAAAGATACTCTAAAAAGTTCAGTAAAAAGGCTTGATTATTTTACAGTTTTCATACGTTTTCATGTCATGATTTTAAAGTTTGGATCCATTTTGGTAAGGTTAATGGTACATGATCAATCCATACACCAGTGATTTTGTTGTGTTTAATTGTTCCTTATTTGATGAAAGTTAATAGAAGGAACTGGATTCAAGATCATATCATTGGATTATCTGTGAATTAAATTGTTATTGTATTCATTTGATCTATGTTTTGGATGATGAGTGGGTGATTTGTTTGAACTAAGTTTAGTGATTATTGATGGTATCTGAATTAGCATTATGAATGTATGCAATAGAATAGTTTATTCTATGGATTTCATCTTGCTATAGTTGTGGTTAGGTGGAATAAACACTCATTATTGATATGCATGTCTGGATATGTAAGGATTTTACTCACATTTCTTTGATTTAAAGCTCTGTTTCATCTTTTTCTTTTATTTAAAACCCCCCAAACATAGAATACTTGATGCTATGCATTCTTGTTCTTTGTTACCAGCAAAGGCCCCTTGAACATTACAGTTATATCAACCACTGAGTGAAACCAGCATAATTGAGAACCAATTACCAAGACCTTGGGAGTTAGATCTCCATGTGTTATCTTTCTCTTTCAGGAGAAATCAAATAGTAATATTCTGTTTAATGTTGTTGTGTTGTTTTGACCATCAACAATACTTTTCAAATTTAGGGATCTCCATTCCTTGGGGGAAGGGAGTGTTTAAGATCGCAACTGACAATGGGTTGTGCCGGAAGAAGGGCTAGAAGATAGGCTAGACTGAGGCTTGGGAAAGACTCACCAATTGGCTTTGCATCTTAGCCATATTCTAAAGAAGGGTGTTTAGAA
Organism: Sequoia sempervirens; assembly: GCA_007258455.2. Lineage (NCBI taxonomy): Eukaryota > Viridiplantae > Streptophyta > Pinopsida > Cupressales > Cupressaceae > Sequoia > Sequoia sempervirens. The sequence goes on from VDFB02357941.1 coordinate 8,759, forward strand.
TGGAGTCATTAGAAGATAGAGGGCCAGAGGAACCTCCTCTAGAACCACCACCAAAGTCACCTCCAAAATGTCCACTAGTGTAACCTTCTCCAGAACCACTACCAGAGCCACTGCCATTGGTAGGGCCTCCACTAGAACCACTACCATGACCTCCACTAGAACTACCTCCACCAGCACCACCTCTACTACCAAATCCACTACAGCTACCAAAGCCTCCACCACTCATCTCGCCAAAGCCTCCACTACTAGAGGTGACAGGGGGGGTGAAGCTAAATCCTAAGTGGACCCTATTTACTTTGATAGTTTCGAGTTGTTCAGAGATAGAAGGGATATTGATAGAGGGGACCATGTCGGCCATGTAAACTTATGTGGGAGGAATAGATACTCCTAACTATCATTCAAGCTCTTTGAAGGTGACTCCTTGTGCAAAGCTAGGATTGTTCGAAGGATCACACACTTCAGCGAGATCGAGGAGGCTAGTTAGAAGCTCTATGCCTATTTGATCTTTATCCATCATATATTTTAACTTGCTAACAACCCGAGTGGCTCTAGCCATCTTCGGATTTCTTTCCAAGTGATTTTCTAAGTCGCCCAGTCCTTTAGCAAAGGTGGAGATATATTCTGCATGAATTTGAATGGCCTCATGCTTGTCTACCAACGATGGTGTAGGAGAGGTAGAGGGAGTGGGAACGTGATTGATTTCATCAACGAATCCCATCTCGTTCCTCGACAACTACTCCTACGCAAGTAAAACAATAGTGGGACCAAAGAAAGGGCCTGTAGTGAAACCAGTAGAGACCTTTGTCCTTTCCATCGAGAGGTGTCATATACTTCTCTTAACGATATACCTGGAAGTCGTAGACTAGGTTGTGATGCTCATAAACCTTCACAACACTTAGGAACATGACAATCACAAAGTACACGAGAGAGGTCTCAACACCAATAGATGAACAAATGTTGGTTCACATCGGGTTCACCAAAAATGTAAGAGAGGGGGACCACCATGTGCAAGACCCTAGGTCACGGAGGGCCAAGATGCAGAAGGTTGCCCTAACTTACTTTAGCTTAATAGAGTGTTAGGATATGTGGGATGAAAATCATGAGGACTATAAGGTCCTTCAATCATTCTATAGACCCAAAATGCAAAATAGGGCTAGGAAAGCCAATTTTCAGGTTCAACATTGTGCCTCAGGAAGCTCTCTGCCTGAGGATGAAAGCGCGGTTCTTGGACAACAACGCAGTGCATTGGCCTCTCTCAAGTGCGCTAGCATCCGTATGACTAGAAAACTACAGAGACAAGGTCAAACCTAAGAAAACAAGCTAACATACCAGCTAACTATTACTAAAGGGCCAAAATAACATGATCAAGTAAACAAAATACTCTCTAATGTGATAAAGCAAAAATGTAAGAGCTAAGGTGGCAAGAAGGATCTCACAAAGAAACTCGTTCACCAGCTAGCTCCTTGAGAACACGTTCACCTACACACAAAGAGGAGGAGAATGATGGGTGGATATATAGGGGCCTACCTCAGTCAGACCCCACTTTGGTGTTTCCACCTCCACAGACAGCTAAGAAAGTGAGTATGATAAAGAAAGTACTATAATAGAGAACACCAAAAAACTACAAAATAGTAATTGTGCTTACTCAACCAAGTAATAGAGGAGAGGAAAGGGAAGCTTACCACCTCCACCAAGAGCACTCAAGGTTGCTTGGGGGAGAAAATGAGAGTACTTGAGCCTCTGCTACAATGGTGTTGTCCCAAACTTGCTCTATCGAAGTGATGGAGTGAAGTTGTTGCTGCAATGGAGTGCTTGAAAGTGCAAGAAAAGAGTGAAGAGACTGAACTAAATGCTTGGAAGAAGTTGGAATGCATGTAGAAGGAGATAATTTGAAGAGGAAATGAAGAAAATGACCATTTTAGGTCGGTCGGCCAAAGAGGGTTTTACAGCTTGACTCCCAATGAGAAGTGTAACACCTTTGTAGGTTCAGCCGTAGGAATCTACTAGGGACATAAGCACGCCACGCAGATGTCTGCATGCCGCGCAAGCGTCCCTGACATAAATTCCCCCACTGATGCTCAAAACAGGCACCAAGTGTGATGAAAGTAACGAGCTTAAGTGTAATTAAGTCTCCAAATTTGGTTTTCTAAAGTGGAGAAGGGAAAAAGGGGAATTTTCATTAGAAGTGAAAATTCACTCTTATATAGTTCCTTCTCAGGGACAATTTGAGAAATTAAATGAGCATTCTCAAACCCATTTTTATTAGTGGGTTGAGCAGAAGGCATTTTAAGAGAACCCACCTCCTTACTCTTCAATTTTTGAAACCTCTAATTGCAAGTATCTTGGAGATGGCCAAATTTCTTGTATGTTTGACAGTATACTCTAACATTTTCGTATTCCATAGTTTGAGACCAGTTTCCAAACTTTGACTTCAGGACAACTAAAGTTGGAAGAATAGTATTAACTACCACATCAACACATATCCTAGCATAGACCAATCCAGACTTATCTTGGATGATTTTTTCCATATTTAGAATACTTCCAAAGGAATTGGCAATCCCCTTGAAGATACCTAAATTCCAGAACTCTAAGGGTAGCCCTGGAAGACATACCCAAGGTGGGGCAACTGCACCCAGATCAGCAGTTGGGTCAAACCCCAGTTTCCACTTGCACAATGACAAGAATTTTTTAAACCCAATGTCATAGGGACCAAGGTCCTCCCATAAGAACCTTAATCATTTCTTCATACACAAAAAAACTATAGAGGAAAAGACATTTGGTCATAGCACTAATAATAACACTTCCTTTTAAATTCCAAACAGAGTCATCCCATTACCTTACCTGGTCAATATTTGGGCGGTATACCAAGAATTTACCAACTAGAGATAGCTTGAGATCATCCATTGCCTCAATCATAAGTGCTTAAGGAAAATAAACTTCCCAACCATCTACTAAACAAGAGACAGATTTCATATTCAGCCTAGCCAAAGCTGGCGAACCTCCACCGACCAACTTATCCTAGAATGAAACAAGGTCTTCTTCAGAGAAAAAGGACTCCAAACCAAGAGGGGGCAACAGAGGTGACATGCCAGTTGTACCACCTGCCAGTCTCACTGAAGGAGGTGCGGCGAAAACAAAAGTTGTACCATGTTTGGGAACAACATTTTTGGAAGAAGTGATACCGGGAATAGTGCCAGACTTGGGAACAACATTCCTGGATGGGGGAGCCTTGTTGGGCCCCTCACTTGACCAGCCCATCAATTAATCAATCAAACCCTAAAAACCAATAGAAATTCAAAAAGTAGAGTGTGCTTCTATGACAATGTTGATTGTAAAAGAATGTTTGAATTTTATTAGTGTTAAATAAAAATTGTATGTAATCAAGGACAAAAATAAAAACTATATTTAATTTGTAAATGATCTCATACATAAATTTCCATACACTTATAATGTTTAATAGTTAAAATGAAAAATCTCTTTATTTAAAAGTTTTGAATGGGTTTATGAGTGGGTTGAAATCAATAATGCAACATTGTTAACTGTGATGAGTATGGTAGATATAAATTTTAGCAATCTTACAAGGACGGTTGCCAGAAGCACATTTTTTACATAATTTTCCTTATTTTGTTAAAATTTGAAAATTCTCCTATACACTTAACAATATTGATGAGATCATAAAGGAAAAACAAGAATCTTAGTTAGATAATTTTAATGTTGAAAAGGGCTATAAGGATTCGATTGACAAATGAAGAAATCCCTTAGTTAAAAACTATGAAAAAGGATGTGGAACAAAAAAGTGGCCGAAAAATAGCATATTATTTTATAATTTATACTATTTAACAGATGAAATTATTGAAACATTTCAACTTAGGAGAGAGGAGTTTTGACTGACTGACTAGGTATGTAAATTTTTAAAATGTGGATGAAGATGATGATAACCCCTTTTTATTTTCTTTTTAATAGAATCCTACAATGTCGTCATCCAAAGCATAACTTGGAGATTGGTTGTGCATAAGGTTACTTAACTGTTTAGGAATTGGAATTGAAAATTCAAAGATATCTAAATGATTAATTACTTAAAAGAAGTGAGGCACAGTTTACGTGCTGGCAGTTATGGCTGGAGCAAAACATTAGTGGAATGTATTTCATCTAAATTTTCCTAACATTAAAATAAGAATTATATATTCAATAGTGGGAGAAATATATCAGGGAACCTCCTAAGAGGGTGTTTCTTACATGTGGAAAGTTGCAACATATCATATGGATTCTAATATCAGAAGGTTTTGATGAGAAAAAATCAAACCCAAAGTAATTAGAAGCCACTAAATCATCCTTATGTGGAACAAAACTTTGATGACACTTATAGGGGTAATCCTAGGACTGTGATCTATAGTGGAATTTACAAATAGTAGGTATATATATGTCTGTTATTTTCAGTTAACTTTGATAACTATACAAACTACAAATGATGTTGCTAAGTGGAGGGTCTTACTGGGAACAAAATGTGCCTTGAAAGTAGCTACCCTTGACCATACTATTTGATGCAACTCCAAAATTATCATTGACATGTTGAAGAATAATGAAAAGGCCAAAGTTGAAAACTGGTTGTCATATTTTTAGATTCAAAGATTTTAACCAGTTAGTTGGATTTTGGTAGTCAATCACATATAAATACATAAGTGAGCTCCCAATCAAGTGGAAGACCTCCTCTCTTATAGGGGTAATATCAAGCTATTTGAAATTTGTGTTTGATTGAATAAGAAAAATGCCAATTATGATTGAAAATGGTGACAGTTAATATGGCCCATGCAAAAAATAAATAGGTAATCACAAAGATTATGGAATGTAATTATTCCACCATATCATGCACAGATTTTAAATAAGAGACTTTCATTGACTATACCCAGTGTTTTGAGACAGGCCACACAAATTATGGAAATTTGTTCACTTTATCTTTCTTTTTTCACTTTCCTATTAATAGCTAGTGAAAGATAGTTGTTATGTGATCCAGATGGAAATTTAGGACAAAACTTTTTAAAAATTACTCAAAAAATAATGGCTCATCTTGCTGAGGATGTAGCTCCTTCACCATTTGTAAGAAGTTGAAACCAGTTAATGCATTAAAAAAAGTTAAGATGTTTGCAACATGATGAAAGGGTGTGGAACTCTGTTTGGAAAAAAATGATCCCCAAACACTACACTAGGAAGCCTGATAATCAAAAAATATGAAAAACTAGAAAATTGCCCAAAAATTTGAAAACCAAAATCTTGTCTTTTTATGAATTTGGTGTCACAACAACTCTCTCAACTTCATTTCTAGTCTTCATTTCTTGCTAAAAATAGTTTTAATGGAATTGTAATAACAATATTTATGTAAAATTCAAAGTGTTAAGCTTCAAATTTGTTTTTAGATATTGCTAATTTCTTGTATATGACTCTTAATTTTAGTAAAGCTTCTATTTAGGTTGTGGTATCATTTGCATTTTTCTGTTCATTTCCTTTGCTTTGGTCTATTTCTTTCATAGCACCTTAAGTTTTTGCAAGTTAATTTGTTTTTCACTAGATTGCCAATCAAGTCCAGATCATTATGTGTAAGAAATGCAGTGGTAGCCAAGGGGACAGCTTCACATGGAAGGTGCTTGTGGAATGCTAAATGTTACAAAGTTACTATTGAAAACATAGCCCAAAACTTAAAATACACTTGGGAAAGGATCACCAAATTGTCTAGAGAATATGTAGGAGTGGTTCCAAAGAGACTGTTGTTCACTTTAAAAGTAGAAGGTCTAGAACAAGATGAAAGGATTCAAGAAATTTAGGAATATCTACATGATATTTTTGCGGAAAGAGGATGGACAAACATTTTTTCCTTAGCAATTGAGCTGAGAAAAGTATGGAGGATGGCTAGCAGGGTTTGATATTATGATTCTCAAGGAACAAACATGAGAAATAGAGAGAGATTATGGATCAAATAGGGAGAGAAAGAAAGAAATTGGAAGATATGTTGGTCTCTCATGTCTGAGAACTATGTTGGTCTCTCATTTCTGAGATTAAACAATTCAAGCTGATAACAAGGTCTGCATGCTAAAGATAAAGGTGATCTTGCTTAAGAAAAACTTAGAAATATCAACATATTTATTGAGTGAAGTTTGAGAGCTGAAATTGAAGATCAATGTAGAGAAGAAAGATGCTAGCAATGGTGTTAAGTTGATTAATGCAAGGTTTGAAAGCATGTCCCACAGTGCGTATTCAAAATTGAGAGAAATAATGATTTCCACTGCATTGAGATCCCCTAGAGTATTCTTCAATAACAAAGTTTGTTTCAATGTCTTATGCCTGCTCACCAATGTTATGTGTAGTTTATCTTCTTTGCAAATGCTTCCAAAAATACTTTTTTTAGAACTTTAGATAGGGTCAAGTTAAGAGAACTAGTCCCATAGAATTTTAAGTGGTATATCTTGTTACATAGATTATTTTTCTTTATGGAAGCAACTTGTTGTAATGAATCTCTATTCATTTTTTATGTAAATTGTACTGTAAAATCCACCCCTTAGGAGCTACACTTTTTTTGCTTTGCATTCACAACATCTACCAACTTAAATTATTGATCATCTTCCATAAGCTTAATAGTGTTAACTTTAATAATTCCCCATTCCCATGGTGGCATCAATTCATTATTGACAATTATATGCTTGCACCAAAGAGTGATATAGTCCCAAGGTTAAGGTCTTTCCTAGATGTATGACCTAAGCCTTGAGGGTTCATGATGACCCTGCCTACATATCCCCTCGTGGGAATCAGAGGTGTCATAGTTCACCCCATAATGATAGAGGGAGTTCAATCTCAGCTCTTGTATGAGATCTATTATCTCACCTTTAACCCATAACTATTAATTTAGTACATGTAAGCTATTAACATATTCAATTATAATATAATGATAATAATCTTTCCATCAAGTGTTGGGTCCATACAAAACATTACCAAGCATTAATGTACAAACATTCACAATATTCACAAGAGGCATATCATATCATAATCCCAAAGATCATACACAATGCAAGTCACAAGCATACCCCCATTTACACAAGCTGACTAGCTCATACACATCACTAGTATAACAATGATTGGATCATACACAAATCATAATGATGATTAGCTCATGCGTACATCACAAGTACAATAATGATTGTCTCATTAACATATCACATTTATACTAGTGATTGGCTCCAACATATATCATAAATACACAATGACAAGCTTTAACCATACATCATACATACACAATAATGAGCTCCAACATACATCACAAATACATACTGATGAGCTCCAACATACATCATATCCACAATGGTTGGTTAACACCTCACACTAGATAACACATCACAATGGCTAACACATGTCCATAATGCATCCCAAATAGAAAGAATATCAATGCATTGTGCACTACACCGTGGTCCTATCCTTTCTATCGGTCTTCTACACCATTGGACAAATGGGAAGAGGAGTCAATGCAACCCATACTACACCGTGGGTCCATCCTCAACCCCGCAAGGCTAAGTATACAGTCTAACAATTGGGAAGTGGAATTGGTGCATCCCATACTGCATCGCAGGTCTATCCACCATCCCAAAGGGTTCCCTAAGTAGTGAACCTACCAAACCCAGTGGATTCCAACTTTAATCACCAATAGGCCACCGACGACAAGTCTGTTCACGTAGGAAGAAGTATCTTCTGACCTATAACATCTTGTGAACTTAGTTTTATTGCCAGCTATCTTCTTCACAATCCCAGATAACACTTGGCATCGGTCACTTCTGTGCTTACTAGTGACATCCAGTGAACCCTCTCAATATGCAGTTAGCCCCAAATTACAGTTACCCACATGAATGGATCCCTACCCGTGCAATCGCTATTGTCGTATCATAACCAGGGTAGCCTACTACCTTCACCTCTGTGAACCAAGCGAATGTTGACTAATCCCTAGCAGTAGCCCATAAATCATTGATTGGTACGATCCAATGACTTCCTATCACTGCTCAAATATCCCAGAGGTTCACTCTTGGGCGGGTCATACATAACATGAATCACAATCTCAATCCACAGATACAAAATCCTACACATAAACACATAGATATGGAGTTTAATTACATAGACACATAAGAGATACATGGAACCAACACGGGATGGAATTTACCCATCATATATGTATAATCAAAGACCCATTATATAGTAGTCAATCTTCGCTTATTATATAAATGCACATTAAGTATTAAATATGCAAGATTAGATTCCCTTAACTCATTCATACCCATCTGGTACCCATTCAACCTCAAATTGAAGCCTACTAAAGAGAGAAGGTCAAACCAATCAAGAACAACCCCAACCCTTGGAGTTATCCCACCTAAACCCTCTCCCTACGGACTTGAGGTCATAGAAGCATCCTTTGCCCAAGGACCACCTATGTTCCCACTTCCAAATGGATCAAAGTCACATGTAGTTCTCCTACCAGGTTTCTCCCAAAGGATGCCTACACACGGGTTTCATAATTATTACATCCTACTCTGACAGGGTTCCTTTAAGGATTTTTGACAATTAGCAATTCTTAATGAAAATTAGGGAATTCCAACACCATCCCTAATTTAGCAAGCCTAAATTATAATTCTTCCATTAAAGGGCATCAAGATCTCTAGTTAGACCTCACCATCTTTAATATTCGTAAATCAACTTGGACAATCCCAAGGTTGGTCTTATTAACATAGAGGCCTAGGTTATTACTTAACTTGAATTACCTTGGTTCCCATAAACCCATAGGAAGCACTTCTATTTTAAAATCGCATTATAGATTTAATAGAGACGTTCTTATACTAAAGGGTTCAATGAATATGTTTGAAGGACATCTAGTAGTATTTATAAGCTTGTTTTCCATTTATTCAATGCTTGAATCCTACATAAGAAAGTTGGAATCACTATATCCATTAGACCAATATATGAAAACATAACCTACTAATAATATTACCAATAATATTCTTGATCTTCTAATTTCTTTACCTTATGGCGCAACCATGTATTTTGGTAACACTCTAGTTCATAGATTAGGTAATTTATTTTTACTAAGTATGACCGCGATGGTCAATAGTAAGGTCTCAAGAGATGTTGCTTATCTGGTTACATAGGGTTTATCTCAATAGAATAATCATAAAAAAATGGTAGCTACCTTCCATTTAGTATGCAACCATATTATAGTTCATTATAGTTCTAATATCCTTCCTTCATTCACATGATAATTCCCATAGCCAAATTCTCATGTTTAAGAGGTTGATAATCATTTTATAGTCATATAAAGTCTATATCTCGAATCTAAAGTTTACCAATGCTATCAAGTTGAATGTTAAATTTTGTTCAATTCAATGTGGTTCCAATGTCATTAAAAAGGAGTCATTTTCACTTACATTATTGTTCAACCACAACCTGAAACTCAAATTACGTAATCATGTTCCTAATTCATAATATATAAAGAGTTATATAGATTTAATCTAAAACTCAAGGTCACCTTATTTCATATAACCAATTAGAATAAGAACATATTAAACCTTCGAGCTTTATTTATAAGATATTTCAAACATTTAAAGAATAAAATAATTTAACTGTAAAGAGTTAATCCCTATAATGCCTTCCTAGGGAGCTCAGAATTAATTCAATATATTCATAGTTTATCATGGTGCATCATGGTACCACCAAGATACTAGTGAAAACACTTACCAAATTTACTAATCATTCTTATAATAAAATCTATTTATTTCTTAATTTCTTATCGCTTTCTAAGCAATAGGAGAAGAGGGATATTAGGTGTGTGTAAAAAAATATGTGAGTTATATCATCAAATAACACACAATTAGATGAAATGTATTACAGTAAGGAAATCTAACTTAACCAAAGCATAATTTGATAACATAGTTCCTTAAAAACATTTCATCTCCCTCTATTCTTAAATGTCCTAGTAATTATGCTCTCAGATCTTATTCGTGCACTAATCACTGGGATGTCACCTAAGAAACGAGTAGCCTATTTAACTACAATGCAAAATCTAAATCTACATCTACATGATTGAATGATTTAGCTGGATGAAACGATGAAATGTCCTGATAAATGAACTGATGTATACAAATTGATATGGAAATGATGCAAAACAGAATTAAACTAAATGAAAATGAAATGGAAATGATCCTAAATGTTGAACACACTAAGAAACATCTAAAGGAGCCATGATTCTAATATGAATTGTAATCTATTCCAAATGCTGAATTGAAAATGTAAACTAAGTTCTCAAAATGTTGAATGAATTCCTGTAGAGTAATGTTATGCAAATGCTCCTTATGAAAAAGTTGTAAATGGGCCTCAATTTATAGATTTCACCAAGGCATCAGGTGAGTTGGCAATAATAAATGATTAAGATTCGATCTAGAGAAACCGACAGTAAGGAATGAGAAGGATTGAGAAAACAAAGCAATTGTTCCCTTTAGTATAACAATCTTGCCAAGTGTAGAAGAGAATCAATTGAAGGAGGAAGCCATGTGTCCTGAAGTTGGTTAAAATTGTTGAGAGAAAATATCAATTTTAGAAAATAAGAATAATTGTTTTTATGTGACACGTGGTGAGTTGGAGGATGAGGTGGAAGGAAGTTAGAAGATTATGTAGAAATCTGACAAATTCAAATTTAATGTGAGGGAATCAATTAAAATAAAAAAAATTATTTAGATTTGTTTATTTCAATTAAATCATGAAGAAGGTGAATTAGAAAAGAGGAATTAAGAAAATAGGAACTATGTAAATAAATTTGGAAATTTATTTATATAGTAGAGGAATAAAGATTTTATTAATTAAATAATCAACATTTAATTAATATTCTCCATACCAAATTTTGGGTGTATACATTTTTCCCCTCTTTGAAATGATGTGTTTACGCATTACTTCAAAGAAAAATTTAGCAGTGCTACTAAAATTTCACCAATGCCCCAGGCAATGATTTTCAAAAGATTTGCGACTGTATGCCCCCTCAGGAGATAAATCTAGGAATTTGTGATAATAAAAGATTTTTTTTATGATTTTTGAAAATTTTCACTGATTTGTGATGATGATGATTATAAAATCCTAATTTGATGATATTCCAAAGATTTATCTCCCGATATGGAAGAATTTGATCTGCCCCAATTAATTGCCCCTTAAAAGAAATTAAAATATGCCACCAAAATTACCTTTTTAATTACCCTTATTTAGAGGTAAAAAGTGAAAAAGGAGTCATTTGTGCATGTCAATTAAAAGAATTCTCCAACGCATCTGTTGAAATGGCACATCAGAAAGATTCTCTGATGCATCAGAGGAATTTTCCAGTGCATCAAATGAAATGGCGCTTCTGCGTCCTAGAACAGCGCATCTGCTCCTTTTGGTGCATTGAAGCTCTATTATGGTGCTTCTAGGGCAGATTTGAAGATTTTATGATTTTTCTCCTTGAAGTTGGTGATGTGTGATTGCGTTAGCCAATGATCTGGTATTGATGATAGAGTAGATGATTTAGTGACCTCATGATAGGTGAGATACACTAATAGTGATGTTGTTTTGACCTCATGATAAGCAAAAATCAAAACAAATGTTGATGAGATTTGATGAAAATATCACTAGAACTGATAGGATAATTGATTTTATGTTTGATTGCTTTCTTGATTTGATTTGATTGATTGATGTTGGATCGTTTTTCTAATTTGCGATGTTTTGAAAATGATAGGAGATAGATTTAGATAATCTTCAATCTCAAGAGCGATTCCCACGGACTTGGGATCTAATCTCGTAGTTGTCACGCGCTAACAAAGATATTATTGAGTGATGTGGTCTATCTTCATTGATTGGCATGCCCCGAATTAGGATTAATTAGGGATTGTTGACTACATTGGCCAAGAGGTGGCATAGCGACCACAAAAATTTTCATTTGGCCACTGGAGAGATGACCATTACACCAGAGGATGTCTACCGGATATTGTGGATTCTTGTGATGGGTGATATTGTGACCTATGATCACACTGAGCAAGGAGGTACAAATTCTTTGTGCTAGATTTTCCAGGATGATCATATTGTTGGGTATTAGATATTGGGCAAGAGATGTTTGTGAGATATGCCCCTTTGCCTTATGTGCTTGCAGGATTTGTCGGCGGCTTCTTATGTCCAGACAAGAGGGAAAAGGGGCCCGTTTGCCTTATGTGCTTGTAGGATTTGTCGGATGGGGTCGCACCTTAGAGCAAATGATTTAGTTTGGGGCCCGTTTTGCTTGGGGTTCATGCATGCTTGCACATTTATATCATGATTTACACTAGGTGGTATATCTTAGGGGAGCTAGTTTGTCTGCAGGAGTTACATTGCTCCAGGTCTGGACCTGGGAGCATATTGTAGTGACACGGCCAGAGACAGATAGATTTTGGGCGTTTGGGAGCCCTTATATCTATGGTTATGCAGGTGTATTTGTCTAGCATAAGCTGGGAAAACTAGAGTATTGGAGACAGGTACTGGATGATTTGGATTTAGTTATCTGGAGGCCATATGTAGACTATGAGTAGTGGGCCAAGGATCACTTGGAGGTACCTTATTTCATGACTTCCAGATATCTTATTGGGTGGACACGTTACATTATCAAGAGATTCTTGTTGCAGAGGGTGCTTAGATAATATGGTAGAGTTCAGGGGATGCCTCAGGGATCAACCATGTATGTACAGAGAAAATAGGATGTGATTGAGTGGGGACCTACGTTATCCTATGATGTTGCTTGCGAGGAGTTTGTTCACTTACAACCAGTGATGTGGGATTATCATCCAGATATTGTTGAGGGATACATGAGTGTGGGTGTCACATAGCCATTTCCTAGAGATTGGAGGGATCCAGGTGCAGGTCCATCAGGGCAGTAGGAGGTATAGACCCAGTGATGTCAGCACCGTCTGGGGGCAGTACCACATAGCTCCGATATTTGATGTTGCATTGTGATGTATGCACTAACACTTGATGATATTGCCACCATTTTTATAATGTATTTCCTTGCATTCAGATATCCTTGTACATTTGACATATTTTGAGATATATATATGTGCAGCGATGATGATGATGAGTCTTATATGTTATATGCATTGATTTATGATGGATGCATTTAATTTCTTGTTATGCATGCTATGTGATGTTTCATGATGATGCTATTATGTGTTATGGATGCAACATGTGTTATGATCCTATGATGTTTTATGAAAATGTCTAAAAGCTATTATTTTTGGGTTTTTTCTGATGTAACTATGTATGATGTGATGGATGGATAATGATGTTAATGCAAAAGTGAATGACCCTAATGATGAATAATTCTATATGCTCCTATGGATGTATGATATGCATGGTGACCTATGTTTTTGTATTTTTTAATGCAAATATTATGAAATGAATGAATGATAATTTATATATGTTGATGCTTAGAATGTATGACTAAATGTATATGGATGGAAATGGTATGATTAGTGTATTTGTTTTTGGGTTTTCATAATGCAAAATATGTGATCTAATGACTAAATGAATGTTTAGATGATATGGTGATGTACTTATTTTTTTAGATTTTCATGATGCAGCTATATGATCTAATAACCAAATGAATGTTTAGATGATATGATAATGATATGAATGATGTCCTAATGCTCATGCCTCTAAATGATCCTTTTGATAAAATAAAATGTACTCAATCTGTTGATGATAGAAATAACATCAGCCTTGGAGAAATCTATAAATACCGCTACAGTATCTAGTATAAACGCAACCTAGACATGCAATTCTAATAATGTATTGTTTTCATCCCAGTAATTTATTGTGCTTGATATCATCATTGAGATTTTAAAATGTTGAAATTGAATACAAACATCGATGGTATAATTAAACCATGATGAATTGAGTACTACTTCCATGATGTTTGATAGTGCAACTTAACACACAAGCATCTAGGTATAATTAGGCCAAGATGACCTGAGCATTACTTGTGTAAATAGACAAGAGTTAACCATTTTCCTATGTGAATCCATAATTTCATCAGTGATAGTTTGTAGAGCACGTCCCACGATGATTCACATAGTAATAATGATCATCTCACAAACAACAAACAAAGAAAAATATCATTCTCAATCATAGCTTTTCTAGTTCTTTGACATCCTTGAATTGCTCCTGAGAAATGATAATCAACAATCATAATACAAATAATTTGAACAATTGTGTAAAGTGATAAAACCATGATTTAGAATAGCATCATCCTTTTGATTTGATTTTATGTTGTTTTTGGGATTTTTTTAATTTTCTAATGTTTTTGGTGTTTTTTGGGATTTTGACCAAGGACCTAACCTAAAGAACTATCCTAGGGGTCTTAGGGGCTGATCAAAGATAAGCCTTGCCTATGTTATATACACAAAGACCACATAGTTTGACCAACTCAACCGATTTACAGGACCAAGATATGAACAGACGAGAGACGACCACTAATTACAATGAACCACGACAGTGCAGTTCAACAAAGTGACTACGTTTTTGACTTTTTTCTTGAATTTTTTACCTATTTTTGGATTTTCTGATATGATATGGACATTTGATGTGTTTCTGATGGTGATTGATGTTCAACATTTGATTTCACTATGATCATTATTTTTTTTGTGCTTGTTTTCCCATTGTTTGTTTGTTGGTTCAAGATCAAAGTTCATTTCCCCCAATGAGTTCAAGATTTTTCCCCCAGTGGAAACAAACCAATTTATTATGGATATGTACAATGGTTAAGAAGCCAAGGTGAAACATGACCGACATAGAAAACTATGTACATGAGGCTCGAATGACGGGTGTGGATAATGACAAAGAAGAGCCAACGGTCGAGATACGTTCCCATAGAGGAAGAAGCCAGGCTGTCACAAATAGTGCCTATTGCCAGGTTTTCAATACTTGCTTTTATTGCACTTTTTCAGATTTTATGATTTTTTTGAATTTTTTCCTTTTTTGATTTTTTTTTGTTGTTTTTCGTATTTTGATTTTTTTTGTTCTTTTTCCCTTTTTTTTGTTTTTTCCTTTTTTTGATTTTTTTTTGTTGTTACCAGGATGCCTATTTGCCAGGTTTTCCTCGGGGTAACTATTTTTTTAGGACTTTTTCCAATGTTTTTGGATTTTTTTAGGACTTTTACGGATGCAACGGATGAATCATGTGTAGAATTTCTTGAGATGGAGGTTGTTCATAGGTTCTTCAAACAGGTCCCCTTCTAGCATGGATAGTTGATATGCTCCTAAACCATAGATGAACACAATGAAAAAAGGTCACAACCAATTCGGTTCAAACTTTCCCTTCTTTTCTCTTTCCTGTTGATTGTGTGGGTTCTCCTTCAACACTAAATCACCAACCTGAAATGTTTTGGGTTTGACCTTATGATTGTAACTTTTGGACTTCTATTGTTGGTAGGCTTTTAGGTGATTCACTGCATGTTGGCACCGCTCATCTAACAGTTCTAGTTCTTGCAATCTTGATACCCGATAATCTTCATCAGAGATGATACCTTTTAATGAAACCCGAAGTGATGGTAATTCAACCTCAATAGATATAATGGCCTCAAACCCATATACCAGAGCATATGGCATGGCTCCTATTGGTGTGTGAATACTTATGTGGTACACCCACAGAGCGTGGTTTAACTGGATGTGCCAATCACATCCTGCGTCATTGACTATTTTCTTCAATATTTTTAGAATGGTTTTGTTGGAGGCCTCTACTTGACCATTTCCCTGAGGATAATATGGTGTAGAGAAGCAATGCTGAATGTTGAACTTCTTACACAATTCTTGCATGTCTTGATTTTTGAACAGTCTCCCATTGTCAGTGACAATGGATTGACGGATACTGTATTGACAGATGATGTAATTGAGGATGAATGATGAAATCTATTTTCCTATGATGGTGATTAGATGAATAGATTCAATCCACTTTGTAAAGTATTTTGTAGCTGTGATGATAAATTTGTGTCCATTTGATGAAGATGGATGAATTTTACCAACAAAATCTAGTCCCCACTAAAAAAAGGGCCATGTGGATGAAAAATGTTGGAGTTCTTGCGTTGGTGCATGAATAAGGTTGTCGTGAATCTAACATTTCTGACATTTCTTCACAAACTAAAAATACTCTTTTTCCATGGTTGGCCAATAATATCCTAAACAAAGGAGTTTCTTGGCTAAATTTAGGCCACTTGAATGTGTTCTGCAAACACCCTCATGAACTTCTTGTAAATCCATTTCAGACTCATTGCATTCCAGACATCATAGGAGAGTTCCGTCAAGACCTCGTCGGTATAGCACATCTGCGATAAGAGTATGTCAAGTGGCTCGGTGAATGAAATTACGTCTTTGGTTTCGTGATAGGTCAGGTGGAAGATGTTATCTTTTAAGTAGGTATAAATTTCATCGTAGATTGAGGCATTGGTATTGGATAAGTGACAACTAACATGGGATTCAGTATCATCATAGGCAGGGAAAAATAGTTGTTCCACCAAGAACTCGTAATGAATTCTCTTCTCTAGAATTTGTAACAAGGAAGCAATAGTAGCCATGACATTCGTAGCTTTATTGTCCACTCTTGAAATCTGTTCAAATTTGATATCCACAAAATATTTCTTGAAATCATCTAGCATCCTTTTGTAGGGCATCAATTTTTCATCCCTTTTTTGATAATCATCATTAACTTGGTTAATGACCAATTGAGAATCTCCATATACTTGCAACTCTAGGACCTTCCATTCTACAACTATTTTAATACCAATGATTAATGCTTCATACTCTGCCATGTTGTTGGTACAAGGGAACATCGGTCTACATGATTTTGGTATGGTATGTCCTTGTGGAGTGACAAATAGGATTCTGGCTCCTAATCCATGATGGGTGTGTGATCCATCAAAGTATAGTGTCCACTAGTTGGTGGCCAAGGCGAGAACATCAACATCTGGAAATTCAATGTGTAAAGGGTGATCATTTGGTAGAGGTGCTTCTTCTAATTGGTCAGCAATTGCTTGTCCTTTTATCGCCTTCCTATCCACATATTGGATATCAAATTCACTAAGTATCATGACCTACTTAGCCAATCTCCTTGTTAAGTTAGCTTTGCCGAGGAGGTATTTTAGAGGATCTATTTTGGCTATCAACTTGATGGTGTGAGTTAGCATGTAGTGTCCTAGTTGTTGGGTGGCGAATACTACTGCCAGACAAGACTTTTCAATGGAGGTATAGTTGATCTCATAGCCATTTAGCATCCCACTGATGTAATAAATTACTCTCTCCTTTCCTATTGAATCTTCTTGTGCCAATAGGGCTCCCAATGATGTCTCAGTTGTAGCAATATATAATAGTAGTGGCTTTCCTTCTGCTGGTGGTACTAGGATAGGTGGATTCATTAGATACTATTTCAAATGGTTGAAGGCTCCCTCACATTTCTCATCCCATCAAAAGGAAACATTCTTGTGCAACAGATGAGTGAAAGGATGGGTCTTGTCTTCCAATTGCGAAATGAATCTACGAATTGATTGGAACCTCCCTTGTAAAGATCGAAGTTGACCGATGTTCTTTGGTGGTGGCATTTCCATGATAGCTTTAACTTTGGTCGGGTCTACCTCAATCCCCTTTTCTAATACTATGTACCCCAGGAGTTTTGCTGATGTCACCCCAAACACACATTTCTTGGGATTTAGTCGTACATTGAACTTTTCCAGTCTAGTGAAAATTTTATCTAGGATCTCCAAGTGTCCTTCCCTAGTATATGATTTAGCCAATAAATCATCCACATAGTCTTCCATGAAAGTATGCATCATGTCATGAAAGATTGTTGTCATGGCGTGTTGGTAGGTAGCTCCTGCATTCTTCAATCTGTATGGCATAACGTTCCAGCAGAATGTTCCCCATGGGAAAGTAAAGGTTGTTTTATCTTGATCTTCTAGAGCTATTTTGATTTGGTTATACCCGGAAAAGCCATCCATTAGTGATAACATGCCATGTCCTACTGTCAAGTCTACTATGATATCTATGTTTGGTAGAGGGAAATCTTCTTTAGAACAAGCTTTATTAAGATCCCTGAAATCTGTGCAAATATGAATGTTGTTGTCAGGCTTTGAAACTGCTACTATGTTGGAAATCCACTCGGCATAGTCAATGGGTCTAATGAATCCTGTGTCTAACAACTTCTTCAATTCTGCTTTTACCAATAAAGTGATATGTGGGTGCATTTTCCTCAACTTCTCCTTGACTAGTTTCACTCCTGGTGATAATGATAAGTGATGCATGATGAGTTCTGGATCAATTCTTAGCATGTCGGCATATGACCAAGCGAAGTTGATTTTCTTTTCTACGAAAATTTTGAGAAAGCTTGTTTTTTCTTGGTTTGTCAAAGATGTTGCTAGATGGATAGTCTTCACTATCTCTTCATTGCCGATGTTGACAGACTGTGTGGGTTCAATCAAGACTTTTAATATTTCCTAAAAATGTTCTAGGAGAGTATCAAATCTTCCATCCTTTGACGCCTCAGAGAGGCTTTTTCCATTGGATGCGCTCTTTGTTTTTACTTTTTTTGGATATGACACTACCATTGAATGGTTTTCAATATCAGATCTATTTCCTGTATTATTCATTTTGTAGCTGGAAGATTTGATACTCCCCTATGTGGAAGCCTTGCTATGATGTTCATTGGTGGAATCTATTTTTGGATTGTTGGCAGAGAGGAAGTTGATGATGGCATTGTCATTTGAAAATGTAGGGATGTCAAATGGCTCGGTTAGGTCCCAATCTATAAGCTTGGGATGTACTAAGGGTAAGAAGTCACCAGACTGGTTAAGGTCAAAAATGGTAAGAGTTCTAATAGTGGTGTCTTCAATTTGTCCAATATTAAAATCAAGATCTATAAGGTAACTCTCCTCCAAATTGTCTATTTCACTCCAAGTTGAATCATCTTCACCAGAATCATCAATGTGTTGCGATCCAAGTTCAAATGGTCTAGAACTTGAACCTTGTCCCTCTTCGAGTAGGGGTGCATATTTGTGTACCACATCAATTTCCTTATCATGACAAGAGTCTTCTAATAGGGAATCCCACTCATATTCATTAGAATAAGATTCATGCTCATCACTGGCTTGTAGTTGTAAGATTCTTTCAACCACCTTTTCTTTTGTATCTTCTTTATAGCCTTGTCCAGTCTTGTCTTTTGGATTGATTAAAATGGGTTGAATTGGCTCTACAATTCCCTCTTTCCTTTTTCCTACGAGACCTTTTCCCTCATATCCCATCTTTTCCAAGATGGTGAAGCCTTTTCCATATTGGGTTGTTTGTACATTTGAAGTTGTTGCTTGGGATTCTTCTTCATCCTTATAAAGCTAGTTTAGAATGTCTTTGTCTTTTGCTTCATCACACCTAGTGCTTTCTTTTATAAACCAACCATAAAATTTGGTAACTGGTGGTGATGTCTGCTATGTTGATGTGGACGATTGTCCATATGACTTCGGGGAAGAGAATTGTGAAAGACATAAAGACCGTTCAAAGAAGTATTCACCAACACCTTTGTCCTTGATTTGACCTTTTTCATCAAATTTCTTTGATAAGGAATTTAATTGGCTTCATGATTTGAGGAGATGGATGGAGCAGCTTCTTCTTTCTTCTCAGACTGTGTAGACATGGAACTAGGTAGACCTTCTTGATTAGAGGCGATAACCAATGGTTTGGATGAAGAGCTTGATTGGCTTTGATCATCAGAAGGGGGGGAATGGAGGCTTCTTTGTTTAGGGTATTGCAGTACTAAGGATTATTTGAATAAGCCAAAATGGTGATTTCTTGGCTGCCACAAGGAAATTTCAAACATTGATGGTAGGTTGATGGAACCGCTTGCATTTCATGGATCCATGGATGACCCAATAGTATGTTATAGGTCAAATCCTTGTCTAAGACTTGGCAAATTACATCTTTATGAATTGGTCCTACTTGAATAGGTAAGGCAATCAATCCCTGTGAAGTTATTTCCTCATCATCATATGATTTTATTGTGATATTTTTCTTTGAATCAATTGCATTCTTAGAGAATCCCAAGGCACAAAAAAGCTTTAGAGTACATATATTCAGGCCAGCTCCTCCATCTATTAGGACACGTTTGATGCGATGTTTATGAATTAGGACTTCAATGTGGAGGGAAGCATTGTGGGGATGAGAAATGGATGTGTCATTATTTTCAGAAAAGGATAGGCAATGTGGTGTGGTCAAATGTCCCACCATGGCTTCAAATTTACAAACTTCTAGATTAGTTGGTACTGTTGTGTCCACTAGAGCTTTTTCCAAAATCTCTTTATGAGCAAGCAAAATTTTGAGCAATTCCAATATCGATATTTGTGCGGGGAATTTTTGTAATTGATACACTATGTTATATTGATTGGATGATGCCGTGGGGGTTCTGGATGAACTTCCTTTTAAAACATATTTCGTATGTGCTCTTGTAGTTGCATTCACTGGTATGTTGTCCTATTTCCCATTGATTTTAATGACATTGATTTGGGTATCATTTGCGATCATATATGATTTGATGTCATTGATTGTATTTTCAAGGATAATGATGTCTTGTTCTTATTCAATTGGAGTGTCATAGATCGGATTATCGTTTGCAGTAATGTCTTGATGATCATTGGTTTTGATGGTATTCATTTGGTCTTTTGCTGCTCAAATATGATTTATGCCAATATCATGGACATAGTTTACATTCTTTCCCTTTCTATTGGTCGTAGAGGACTCCCCTTTTTCATAGTTCGGTAAAGGATTCTTAAATGCCCCGTGATCTGCATTTGTTTGGGGTTCCCCTATTCGTATGATTTTTCTATCTATCAAATCTTGTTTTTTGTGTTTTAACTGCATACAACTATTTGTTTGATGGCCTTTGCACCAATGAAATTTGCAATAATAGGCATCATTCCACCATTTGGTTCAAAGCCTTGAGTGTCAAGTAGCGTTATGAGGTTATTTGCAAGGAGTTCCCTCAACGCAGATTCATGTGATTGACCCAAAGGTGTGAATTTTCTATAGTTTGATTGTGTTTGATATGGTGGAGGTTTTGATGTGGTGTTACTTTTAATATGACCATTTTGATTGTTGGGTGGGTTGATGTTTTGATTGGTGCCCTAATTGTTGTTTTGATCAGTTTTGATCGTGGTTCCTAATAGATTAAAGACTAGTTTGGCATTATATGTTTCGGTAGTACCATAGTTGACGTTCTTGTTCCTTGTCCAAAATTTGGGTTTCTCATTTTTGTGATGATTGGAAGAACTAGCATTGTTTGATCCTTCATTGTGAATTTTTAATACCCCTCTTTTGACTAAGGCTTCTTCAATTTTGACACCATTTTCTACCATCTTCTCAAAGCTAGGGGGACATTGTAGTTGCAGTCTATAGCTCATTTCACTATTAAGGTTATCAATGAAAATCTCCATCTTTTCTTGTTCTGGTATGGGATGAGCATATCAAGTGAATAACCTTCTCCACCTTTGCAATAATACGAGAAAATATTCTCCTTGTTTCTGTTTGGTATTACAAAGATCCTTCATGGTTATCTCGTGTGCAATGTTGTAGGAATATTGTGTGATGAATTTATTAACAAGTTCTTGGAAGGATTTTATGCCTGGTTGTAATTTTGAAAACCATTCCATGCAGTGACCTCCTAAGCTATGGGGGAAGAGTCTCATCACATACATGTCCTCATAAGCGAATTCAAGACTCATTGTTTGAAATTCTCACACATGGTCTATAGGGTCTGATTTCCTGTTGTATTTATCGTATTTTGGAAATTCACAATTTTGGGGAAATGGTATCATGTTTAACCTTCTATCAAAGGGATAGGGAAAAATATCTTGTAACAATTATCTTTTTGGAGTCCCTCCTTGCATATCTTGTAGTTTTTGTTGAAGGTTTTGCATCTGATGTGTTAGAATAGCCATTTGATCTATAGGAGGTGTTTCAATCTTAGTTTTCTTCGGGGTTCCCTTCAATTTATTGACATCAAAGTCACTAGGTAATTTGGCTCCTTGATTTTCCAACATTAGGAGCTATTTTTCCCCATCTTTCTCAAAGATTCTTTCTAGGAATTTATGGAATTTGGGATCTTGATTGGCTTGTTCTACTTCCTCCTCTGTTATCTCTTCTACTTCGTTTTGGGAAACCTTGTGAAAGGGATTTTCCTCTAGTTCCACCATGGTATTTTTAGATTTAGGTTCTTTGTCCTTAAGCTTTTGTTTTTGGGATCTTGTTAAAAAGGGCATGCAAGTGATGAAGATTTGCTAAATTTTGATCGTTATTTGAGAGCGCCCAAGGAATACCTAGGTTGAATAGAATAATGAATTCTATTGATATAACTAAGGTGATAAAAAATTGATTTAAAGTGTATTGTTTCAAGATGAAAGATGGTGAATCTTGATGGGGAAACTCAACTTGATGATCAAATTTTTGGTTTTTGATGATGATTGGACGCTTTTAGATATGTGATCAAAGTTTAGATATAGAATTTCACTTGGAGAAGTTGATTTTAACAAGTTAGACTCTAAGGAACTTAAGGGATAATTTTGAACTTGATAAAGTTTTATAATTTTGGTTCCAATCGTGAAAATGGGAGGCAAATTTTCTTTTTAGGCGAGATGTTCAAGCCTTTGGAAAAGTCTTGGATTTTGGAAATTGTAAAATGAATACAAGCTAGGGTTATTCTTTGAGAATTTTTTGTAAAAATTGAAGAGCAATCTGTCTCTAAACTCATAATGCATTGAGAGACATTTCTGATGAGCTTTTGGACTAAGAGCAATGGATTTTCATTTTCGAATTTTAACCTTTTGTGAAATCATTGGATAAGGATCATGTTTAGACTCTTGTGTTTATGAGGAATGATTCTGAATCAGATAGTTTTTCAGAATTTTGGTTTCAAAATGTCAGATAAAGGTCAAATTCAACTCTCTGGTTATGAACTTTGGTGGAAGTGCCATTATAGTCAATGAATGCGTTGAAAGGCAGATGTGCCATAGAAAATCTTGTATTTTCCACAAAAATGTGGGGATGCACCATAGAATAGCTCAGATGCACCACAAAATATCTCATATATTCCAAAAAATTGGGTAACTGCGCCAAAGAATTCAGGGCATGCACTGGTAAAAGAGATGAATGTTCTATAACAAAAGGTGGATGTGCTAGAAAATGTTGGTGTATGCACTGTAACAGAAGGTGAATGTGTTGGAAAATGAGTTGATGCGCTACAGGAAATAGTAGATGCGTTGAGCTAGGTAATGTAATAGTTTATTGCCAGTTTACTTGATTTTTTTCATTTTTGGTCAGAGAATGATTTGTTTCTAGTGATGAGTTCTGAATCACAGTTTTGCACTTTCTAGTGTGTGAGGTTTTTTTTGTTTGAAGTTCATTTTGAAAACACTTTGACAAACAAAATTAAGCACAACATACATTCCCTAAGGCTGTGAAAGACTATATTCTCTTGGATTTCACATAGATTTTACCCCAACCGCACTTATTTTTAGTGAATAAATTCAAAATCTTGGCCACTCGGGCTCCCCCTTATAGTGAACTCACTTCTTAGGTCAACCAAGCTTCCAACCTCCATAAAAATCCCATGGCAGGCTGATCGTCTCTACTAAAAACTGTGAGAATGTGGATGCCTTTGCAACTACCATTGCTACACCAAAAGAATAGATAAAGATTTTGGCCAATCTACAACAAGGGTTTTAGTAAGGTATTTCCATTCATGGGGGTTGATCCATGTGGCGAGAGACCATTGCTACCCTTCTCGTCAGAACCAACCTCGTGATATTGGCCTTTGTTCTAATATCCACACTTATATATTGGCTAGAAATGCGCTTGGTTTTAGCGTGTTACCGGTTGGGTCGTTCCCTTGGGTGAGTACTTTTTCCAACAAGGTAGGCCCTCTAGGATAAACAAAAGCAGGCGAGTATATATGTAGTTTGATTGATCTTTATTTTGCATGAATAAAGAGAGAACCCACATTGTATACCCTACTCACATTTGCAGATAAACAAGAATGGGTCTGGCTTTTTGGTCACCTAGTTAAGGGGAGAGCATATGCCTACCATTCACACACACAAAAGACAATGAAAATGAATGGGTCTAGCTTTTTGATCACCCAGTTAAGGGAAGAGAATATGCCTACCATTCACACATGCAACAAACATGGTGTTCTTTCCCTATTAATTAGTCTAGATTCCTAATTTAAACAAGAAGGAAATACATTAAATCCAGCCCTTGCATCAAATTTATCAGTAGTTTATCATAAATTTTCTTTGACCAACATTCTTGAGTTTCAGCAAAGTATCTGGCAGTGTTTTATGAAATCTGCACAACAAAAAAACATATATTAGTTTTCAACCTCGAGAGAAAGTTACAGAGGAAATTAAAAGCGCCATTACAATAAGAAGATGCACCAAAAAGATAGAAGTGCCATAGAATTAATGAAAAGTGCCACAAAATTAGGTAAAAGCGCCACAAAATTAGGTAAAAGCACCACAAAAACTCCCTGATGCGCCATAGAATGGCGTGGATGCGCCAGAGAAATCCTTCATTGTGCCGAAATAGTCGGTGAATGCACCAAAAAATCTTTCGAAAGTGCCAAAGAATTCAGCGGTTGCACTAGAGAAACCTCTGTCCGAGCCTGGAAAATACACTTTCCAGAAAATATCAAAATAATAGGGGCTAGGCCCCACGGTGGGCACCAATTTATGTGTGTAAGAAAATATACAAGTTATATCATCAAATCACACACAATTAGATGAAATGTATTACAGTAAGGAAATCTAACTTAACCAAAGCATAATTTGATAACATAGTTCCTTAAGAACATTTCATCTCCCTCTATTCTTAAATGTCCTAGTAATTATGCTCTTAGATCTTATTCGTGCACTAATCACTGGGATGTCACCTAAGAAATGAGTAGCCTATTTAACTACAATGCAAAATATAAATCTACATCTACATGATTGAATGATTCAACTAGATGAAATGATGAAATGAGATGATGAATGAACTGTTGTATACAAAGTGATATGGAAATGATGCAAAAAATAATTAAACTAAATGAAAATGAAATGGAAATGATCATAAATGTTGAACAAACTAAGAAACATCTAAAGGAGCCATGATTCTAGTATGAATTGTAATCTATTCTAAATGCTGAATTGAAAATGCAAACTAAGTTCTCAAAATGTTGAATGAATTCCTACAAAGTAATGTTATGCAAATGTTCCTTATGAAAAAGTTGTAAATGGGCCTCAATTTATAGATTTCACCAAGGCATTAGGTGAGTTGGCAATAATGAATGATTAAGATTTGATCTGGAGAAACCAACGGTAAGGAATGAGAAGGATGGAGAAAACAAAGCAATTGTTCCCTTTAGTATAACAATCTTTCCAAGTGTAGAAGAGAATCAATTGAAGGAGGAAGCCATGTGCCCTGAAGTTGGTTAAAATTGTTGAGAGCAAATATCAATTTTAGAAAATAAGAATAATTATTTTTATGTGACACATGGTGAGTTGGAGGATGAGGTGGAAGGAAGTTAGAAGATTATGTAGAAATGTGAAAAATTCAAATTTAATGTGAGGGAATCAATTAAAATAAAACAAATTATTTAGATTTTTTTATTTCAATTAAATCATGAAGAAGGTGAATTAGAAAAGAGGAATTAAGAAAATATGAACTATGTAAATAAATTTGGAAATTTATTTATATAGTAGAGGAATAAAGAATTTATTAATTAAATAATCAATATTTAATTAATATTCTCCAGACCAATTTTTCGGTGTAACACTAATATCTGACCAGTGTAGCTAGATGTGTTACTGTCTTAAAGGAAAATGTCATCAGATAGGGATGTTGTTGAGGAACTCCCTTCTACCTAATTTGAAACCTTTATTTTCTCTAATTGAGCAATACTCGGGCTTGAGCTACAATCCCACCCAAAATTATGTTAAAAAGGATTGAAGAGTACTCTCATAGGTTGTTGGGTGTTGTGGACTTCAAACCCAATCTTAGGTATGCCTCACTACATCCCCCCAATCTATCATTGTCACAACCCCAAGAATATGCCTAGTCTCCATGAGCGGGGGCACCACCATACACATTATGTAGGGCTCACAGGTGACTTGGGATCATATCTTTCCGCTAAATATAATCCATTGTTTCCTAGGATCAACAATCAAGCCTCCAAATGTCCATTTTACTAAAAATTGTGGGCTCCCACCCGAGCTTCCATGCCTACCATCACAATCCATAATATTGCAACTCACATAAGCCCAATAGGGGTTGACATCCCTCAACTTTTTCTCAAAAACTGTTTCCCACTTGTCTACATGACCATTCCTTCTCATCATGTAACATCTCCCACCCATCCAATTTCTTCTTCTCCATGTGTTTTTCCCTCTTTCCACACACTTTTTCTAGCATTCTTTCTTATCATGTTTTTCCTATAAAATAGCACACCACACTTCTAGTTGCCTTTGTTGCTCGCATCCTGCCTCTTCCTGTGATTTTGTCTCTCCTTGCTTCTCCCTAGTGTGATTTATTCCCTCCTCTATACATGTCATCTAACTGAGCTTCCTTCACATTTATTTTCCTCACACATTCTCTTCTATCCATGTTCTTCTCATTCCCTTGCACCCATCTTTTGCATTCTTCCCTTATATTTTTTTTTTCTTCCACAAGCCAAGCTTTTCTCCTCCCATTCTCTCTTTCTCTTCCTTCTATTCTCCTCCCTCTATGTTTCATCTCTTACTGCTACAAAATTACTCTCCTCCCCTCCTTCATGCACGTCAAAGCTCTTACTTTTGCGCACCCTAAACTTTTTCCTCTATTTCATGTGAATTCTGATAGGGGTACCATGCCTCTTAATGGCACGATTACCCCTTTGTCGTGCCTTGTGCCATTCCTCATATTCTCTTCAATTTAATGCCTGCACAAGACCCATACTGTAGCCCATATCTCATTAATTTTGCATTGACTATGTTCTTTTACCTATTTTATTTTTTTATAATTTATTTATTTTAATTTATTAGCTCCCACACCCTCTGTGGAGGCAATTGACAGAGATGCTACAATTACTCTTTTTGTTTGTCAAAAGAGATAAAATTTCCTCATCTCTTTAAACTTTGAAGCCTAAAAGGGTGAGGACTTATTGCAAGAATATTTTAATATAGATGTGGTTTGTAGTATGTGCCTATTGGTTTTTCTTGGAATCTGGCTATTTATGTTAGCTACATTCATGTCACACATGATTAAAAGAATCAGTTTAAAATTTAAAAATATCAATAGACAGTAAGCACTTCACTATATTCACATGTTCCACATGTCATATTATCTTTGATGGTTCTCTTTCATCATGAGTTTAGGATTTATGCTTATTTTAAGTCTATTTTCAACCATATTATTTTTTCTTCTATGAGTAAATGATGCTGGTATCCATGGAATTTTTTATTTAGAATTGATTACATAAAAGAAAAATATTCAAATTTATGTGGCTTTTGATATCTAAAGAATCATCTCATGGCTTTGAAATGTTCATAAAAACTATCAATGAGATAACTAATTTTCTATTCACAGTTCCACCTTTATCCAATTGTATAGGAGCGAATTTGTACCCCTTGTGTAAATTCCCCTTTTGCATACCCTCACCTTAGAAAATCAAATCCAAAGGAAAAATTCCACATCACCCACCTTCCTTACATCCACTTGGTGGGTGTTTTGTGTGTCGGTGGGGGAATTTTCATCAAGGACGTGAGCGTGGTACACAAACATATGTGTGACGCACTTCCATCCCTAACAGATTCCTATTCCCGGAGTCCGTAGGGATGTTACACTCCTCATTGAGGATGGTTTGTAATGCCTCTGTGCAACCAACCGACCCGGAAACGACTTCATTTCCTCTCATTTTGGCCTTGAAAGGAATTCATTTCACACTCACTTTATCTCTTTCACATTTAATCAATCTCTCTAGCAATTTCACCCCATTTTCTTCACACTTTTGGGATCTCTTAAGCATACTCTTGAAGCATTCTACTAGCATCTTCACAACTCCATTGAACATTACAGTAGTTGGTTACTCTGTCAACTTCATCCTTGCACGTGTTGCTCTACCATAGAAGTTGTGAACTTGGAGTCTTGTGAGACATCCCTTCGATACAGTTGTGGTTGTGGCAACTTTTCCAAGTTCATTACCTTGCATTCTCCCTTCATTGGCCTTGAGCTCCTTTGGGTGGGGTGGTATAGCATCACTTTACTTTGGCATTGTGATTTGATAGAGTAGATTTTATCTTTTGTAGTGTTCAGTGCATTTCCTTCTATTTCCTTTATCATACTTTCTACTCTATTGCTTTTCTGGCTGTTTGTGGAGGTGGAAACACCAAACAGGGGGTTTGACTAAGGAAAACCCCTATACAACCCCAAAAATTATCCCCTTCTTGTTTGTGTGTAGGTGAACGTGTGCATGGAGCTCGTTGGCGAATTGGCGTTTCAATGAGTTGATATTCGTCACCCTTATTTTAATCTACTTACTTTATCATTTTCATACTTACTTTTTGTACTTTATCATTTTGTTTGTTTCATTAAAGTGAGTTAGCTAGGTTGTCACTAGGCTTCTAGTTTTTCCCTTACCGCATTTTACGTTTCCTAGTTGTACGGACACTAGTGCGTCAGAGAGACGCCAGCGTGCCACGTCGTAATCCCAGATCCGCGTTGTTGTCCTGGTATAGAGAGTTGTCTGAGGTCCTGGTATAGAGAGTTGTTTGAGGTGCAATTTGGACTCCAGAAACTCACTTGTCTAGCCCCAATTAGATTTTCAGGTCTGTAGAGTGATAGAAGCACTTGAGAATGCTCCTTATTCTCGATCCTCATCCCAAAACATTCGTTAAAGTGAGGTAAGTTAGGGCATCCCTCTGCTCTTGGCTAGTCGTGACCTAGAGCCTTGACGTATTTAGTCCCCCTCTTACATTTTTGGTGAACCCAACGTGAACAATGTCTATCATTCACCTGTGTTGAAACTTTTCCCCCGCACCTAGTGGTTGTTGTAACCCTGAGTGTTGTGAAGGTTTATGAGCATCACAACCCAGTCCATGACTTTTGAGTACATTGTTAGGAGAAGCGTGCGACACCTACCAATGGAAAAGATGAAGGTCACTTCTAGTTTCACCTCCAATTTTTCCACTGGTTTAGCTACTGACCATACCACTAGTTTTCCTACAATTTATGCTAATGAGATGGGTTTCATGAAAGAGACCACTCGTGTGCCTACCCCCAACATCCCATACAACTTCATTCGTAGATGAGGATGATGTTCTACATATTCCTATAGAAAACCTTTTGGCATTGGATAATAGATTGCTAGACCTTGTGAATCATTTAGAGAAGGCACCAAGCATGGCAATAGTAGCTAGGCTAGCTAGTGGGGTGAGAAATTTGTTAGGGAAGGATTAGACATGCATAGAATTTCTATGTGGCCTTGCCAATTTAACTGAAGCTTATATCCCCTCATATAAGCCTAGATCAAGTACCACCCGAGGGGAGGTGCTTGACACCTATGAAAGAAAAATAGGTGTTTCAATGCCCACCACATCTGTATGCATGGCCAAAACAAGGCCCTCAATCAATGTCTCTTCTACTTCTCAAAGGCCTAACACTCTCAAGGTGAGTAGAATACCCCTTGGGTTCAGTTTCACCCCTCTTACTACCTTTGGCGGTGGGGACTCCGGTGGAATGAGTGGCGATGGCTTTGGTAGAAGAGGTGGTACTAGTGGAGGTGGCTTTGGTGGAGGCCATGGAGGTGGTTTTGGTAGTGGAGGTGGCTTCGGTGGAGGCCCTACTGGTGGTGGTGGCTCCAGCAATGGTCATAGTGGTGGCTTCAGAGGTGGCTCTGGTGGTGGTGGTTCTAGAGGTTCCACTGGTTCTTTGTCATCTTCTAACTTGGTTCTAAATGCCCTTCTCTAGAACATGGATCGAATGAAAAACCAGTTGGCGAGCCTTTCCTAGGCCTCTTCCCATCCTATCTTTCAACCTTTCTTCTGACATAGCCCATTGTCGGTAGTAATCTTGAGTACTCCCTTCCCGCAAGGAATGGAGATTCCCAAGTTTGAGAAGTATGGCAGTAAAGGGGATCCTCAAACACATATGTCAACCTTTAATACCATGTGTATGGATTTCTTCCATCACGATGCTTTGATGGAGAAATTATTTCCTTGATCTCTCAAGGATACAACACTTGAG
>VDFB02357941.1:39200-77830 GCA_007258455.2 Sequoia sempervirens
ATCACTATATCCATTAGACCAATATATGAAAACATAACCTACTAATAATATTACCAATAATATTCTTGATCTTCTAATTTCTTTACCTTATGGTGCAACCCTGTATTTTGGTAACACTCTAGTTCATAGATTAGGTAATTTATTTTTACTAAGTATGACCGCAATGGTCAATAGTAAGGTCTCAAGAGATGTTGCTTATTTGGTTACATAGGGTTTATCTCAATAGCATAATCATAAAAAAATGGTAGCTACCTTCCATTTAGTATGCAACCATATTATAGTTCATTATAGTTCTAATATCCTTCCTTCATTCACATGATAATTCCCATAGCCAAATTCTCATGTTTAAGAGGTTGATAATCATTTTATAGTCATATAAAGTCTATATCTCGAATCTGAAGTTTACCAATGCTATCAAGTTGAATGTTAAATTTTGTTTGATTCAATGTGGTTCCAATGTCATTAAAAAGGAGTCATTTTCACTTACATTATTGTTCAACCACAACCTGAAACTCAGATTACGTAATCATGTTCCTAATTCATAATATATAAAGAGTTATATAGATTTAATCTAAAACTCAAGGTCACCTTATTTCATATAACCAATTAGAATAAGAACATATTAAACCTTTGAGCTTTATTTATAAGATATTTCAAACATTTAAAGAATAAAATAATTTAACTGTAAAGAGTTAATCCCTATAATGCCTTCCTAGGGAGCTCAGAATTAATTCAATATATTCATAGTTTATCATGGTGCATCATGGTACCACCTAGATACTAGTGAAAACACTTACCAAATTTACTAATCATTCTTATAATAAAATCTATTTATTTCTTAATTTCTTATCGCTTTCTAAGCAATAGGAGAAGAGGGATATTAGCTATGTGTAAAAAATTATGCGAGTTATATCATCAAATAACACACAATTAGATGAAATGTATTACAGTAAGGAAATCTAACTTAACCAAAGCATAATTTGATAACATAGTTCCTTAAAAACATTTCATCTCCCTCTATTCTTAAATGTCCTAGTAATTATGCTCTTAGATCTTATTCGTGCACTAATCACTGGGATGTCACCTAAGAAACGAGTAGCCTATTTAACTACAATGCAGAATCTAAATCTACATCTACATGATTGAATGATTTAGCTGGATGAAATGATGAAATGTCGTGATGAATGAACTGATGTATACAAAGTGATATGGAAATGATGCAAAACAGAATTAAACTAAATGAAAATGAAATGGAAATGATCCTAAATGTTGAACAAACTAAGAAACATCTAAAGGAGCCATGATTCTAATATGAATTGTAATCTATTCTAAATGCTGAATTGAAAATGCAAACTAAGTTCTCAAAATGTTGAATGAATTCCTATAGAGTAATGTTATGCAAATGCTCCTTATGAAAAAGTTGTAAATGGGCCTCAATTTATAGATTTCACCAAGGCATCAGGTGAGTTGGCAATAATAAATGATTAAGATTCGATCTAGAGAAACTGACAGTAAGGAATGAGAAGGATGGAGAAAACAAAGCAATTGTTCCCTTTAGTATAGCAATCTTGCCAAGTGTAGAAGAGAATCAATTGAAGGAGGAAGCCATGTGTCTTGAAGTTGGTTAAAATTGTTGAGAGCAAATATCAATTTTAGAAAATAAGAATAATTATTTTTATGTGACATGTGGTGAGTTGGAGGATGAAGTGGAAGGAAGTTAGAAGATTATGTAGAAATCTGACAAATTCAAATTTAATGTGAGGGAATCAATTAAAATAAAACAAATTATTTAGATTTGTTTATTTCAATTAAATCATGAAGAAGGTGAATTAGAAAAGAGGAATTAAGAAAATAGGAACTATGTAAATAAATTTGGCAATTTATTTATATAGTAGAGGAATAAAGATTTTATTAATTAAATAATCAATATTTAATTAATATTCTCCATACCAAATTTTGGGTGTATACATTTTTCCCCTCTTTGAAATGATGTGTTTACGCATTACTTCAAAGAAAAATTTAGCAGTGCTACCAAAATTTCACCGATGCCCCAGGCGGTGATTTTCAAAAGATTTGCAACTGTATGCCCCCTCAGGAGATAAATCTAGGAATTTGTGATAATAAAAGATTTTTTTTATGATTTTTGAAAATTTTCACTGATTTGTGATGATGATGATTATAAAATCCTAATTTGATGATATTCCAAAGATTTATCTCCCGATATGGAAGAATTTGAGCTGCCCCAATTAATTGCCCCTTAAAAGAAATTAAAATATGCCACCAAAATTACCTTTTTAATTACCCTTATTTAGAGGTAAAAAGTGAAAAAGGAGTCATTTGTGCATGTCAATTAAAAGAATTCTCCAACGCATCTGCTGAAATGGCACATTAGAAAGATTCTCTGATGCATCAGAGGAATTTTCCAGTGCATCAAATGAAATGGCGCTTCTGCGTCCTAGAACAGGGCATCTGCTCCTTTTGGTGCATTGAAGCTCTATTATGGCGCTTCTAGGGCAGATTTGAAGATTTTATGATTTTTCTCCTTGAAGTTGGTGATGTGTGATCGCGTCAGCCAATGATCTGGTATTGATGATAGAGTAGATGATTTAGTGATCTCATGATAGGTGAGATACACTAATAGTGATGTTGTTTTGACCTCATGATAAGCGAAAATCAAAACAAATGTTGACGAGATTTGATGAAAATCTCACTAGAACTGATAGGATAATTGATTTGATGTTTGATTGTTTTCTTGATTTGATTTGATTAATTGATGTTGGATCATTTTTCTTATTTGTGATGTTTTGAAAATGATAGGAGACAGATTTAGATAATCTTCAATCTCGAGAGTGATTCCCATGGACTTGGGATCTAATCCCGCAGTTGTCATGCGCTGACAGAGATATTATTGAGCGATGTGGTCTATCTTCATTGATTGACATGCCCCGAATTAGGATTAATTAGGGATTGTTGACTGCATTGGCCGAGAGGTGGCATAGCGACCACAAAAATTTTCATTTGGCCACTGGAGAGATGACCATTACACCAGAGGATGTCTACCAGATATTATGGATTCCTGTGATGGGTGATATTGTGACCTATGATCACACTGAGCAAGGAGGTACAAATGCTTTGTGTTGGATTTTCCAGGATGATCATATTGTTGGGTATTAGATATCGAGCAAGAGATGTTTGTGAGATATGCCCCTTTGCCTTATGTGCTTGCAGGATTTGTCAGTGGCTTCTTATGTCCAGACAAGAGGGCAAAGGGATTTTCCATCGGATGGGGTCACACCTTAGAGCAAATGATTCAGTTTGGGGCCCATTTTGCTTGGGGTTCATGCATGCTTCCACATTTATATCATGATTTGCACTAGGTGGTATATCTCAGGGGAGCCAGTTTTTCTGCAAGAGTTACATTGCTCCAGGTCTGGACCTAGGAGCATATTGTAGTGACACGGCCAGAGACAAATAGATTTCGGTCGTTTGGGAGGCCTTATATCTATGGCTATGCAAGTGTATTTGTCCAGCATAAGCTGGGAAAACTAGAGTATTGGAGACAGGTACTGGATGATTTGGATTTAGTTATCTGGAGGCCATATGTAGACTATGAGCAATGGGCCAAGGACCACTTGGAGGTACCTTATTTCATGACTGCTAGATATCTTATTGGGTGGACACGTTACATTATCGAGAGATTCTTGTTGCGGAGGGTGCTTAGATAATATGGTAGAGTTCAGGGGATGCCTCAGGGATCAACCATATATGTACAGAGAAAATAGGATGCGATCGAGTGGGGACCTACGTTATCCTATGATGTTGCTTGCGAGGAGTTTGTTCACTTACAACCAGTGATGTGGGATTATCATCCGGAGATTGTTGAGGGATACATGAGTGAGGATTACTCAGTATTTTGTTGAGCATCCATTTCTGAGGATTTCCAGGCCTGATGAGCTGGTGCCAGTGTTTGAGGATGATGAGGACATGCCACCTAGATGGAGACGAGGCAAAGGTGGTGGAGATGAGGAGGGGGAGGGTGGAGATGATGGCGGTGACGATGATGATGGTGGAGATGACAAGGGTGATGATGGTGGTGGAGGAGATGGAGGAGGTGGTGCCCACCCTGGGTTTGATGTCAAAGTGCCTCGTAGGAGGCAATCATTAATGGCAGCAGAACAACAATGCATTCAGATTTGCTTAACCTCACAACAACAACAGTCTTGGATCACTACCCTACATGCCTAGGTTCAGACTTTTCAAGGGTAGCTAACACAGATATAGGGTCAGTTATAGGCATAGACCCAGCTGCTAGCACTTGTATAGGCACAACTCCTACAGGCCTAGGGGCAGATACAAACATTGACAGCCAAGAGGGATGCTACTCGACAACAGCTGGTGCAGGTGCAGGGCCAAGGGAAGGTACAGGGACAAGACCAGGTTACCGGATTGACCGCAGAGAGAGATGCACTGAGATGGCGGGTAGACCAGGCAGAGTTTATCACCGAGAGGTTGCAGCAAACTCTGATAGCTATTGGGACTTTAGATTATTTTAGAGAGATAAGTCGCACCTCTTAGGAGGCCCAATTTTATAGAGATCGATATCATGAGTTGTTCCTCCCAAGCGGCGGGCAAGCTTTGCACAGTCCCGATCTAGCAGATCACAGTCTCGAACAATTAGTGTGGGTGTCACATAGCCATTGCCTGGAGATTGGAGGGATCTAGGTGCAGGTCCATCAAGTGCAGCAGGAGGTATAGGCCCAATGATGCCAACACCATCTAGGGGCAGTACCACATAGCTCTGATATTTGATGTTGCATTGTGATGTATGCACTAACACTTGATGATATTGCCACCATTTTTATGATGTATTTTCTTGCATTCAGATATCCTTGTACATTTGACATATTTTGAGATATATATATGTGCAACGATGATGATGATGAGTCTTATATGTTATATGCATTGATTTATGATGGATGCATTTAATTTCCTATTATGCATGCTATGTGATGTTTCATGATGATGCTATTATGTGTTATGGATGCAACATGTGTTATGATCCTATGATGTTTTATGAAAATGTCTACATGCTATTATTTTTGGGTTTTTTCTGATGTAACTATGTATGATGTGATGGATGGAAAATGATGTTAATGCAAAAGTGAATGACCCTAATGATGAATAATTCTATATGCTCCTATGGATGTATGATATGCATGGTGACCTATGTTTTTGTATTTTTTAATGCAAATATTATGAAATGAATGAATGATAATTTATATATGTTGATGCTTAGAATGTATGACTAAATGTATATGGATGGAAATGGTATGATCAGTGTATTTGTTTTTGGGTTTTCATAATGCAAAATATGTGATCTAATGACTAAATGAATGTTTAGATGATATGGTGATGTACTTATTTTTTTAGATTTTCATGATGCAACTATATGATCTAATAACCAAATGAATGTTTAGATGATATGATAATGATATGAATGATGTCCTAATGCTCATGCCTCTAAATGATCCTTTTGATAAAATAAAATGTACTCAATCTGTTGATGATAGAAATAACATCAGCCTTGGAGAAATCTATAAATACCGCTACAGTATCTAGTATAAACGCAACCTAGACATGCAATTCTAATAATGTAATTTTTTCATCCCAGTAATTTATTGTGCTTGATATCATCATTGAGATTTTAAAATGTTGAAATTGAATACAAACATCGATGGTATAATTAAACCATGATGACTTGAGTACTACTTCCATGATGTTTGATAGTGCAACTTAACACACAAGCATCTAGGTATAATTAGGCCAAGATGACCTGAGCATTACTTGCGTAAATAGACAAGAGTTAACCATTTTCCTATGTGAATCTGGAATTTCATCAGTGATACTTTGTAGAGCACGTCCCATGATGATTCACATAGTAATAATGATCAACTCACAAACAACAGACAAAGAAAAATATCATTCTCAATCATAGCTTTTCTAGTTCTTTGACATCCTTGAATTGCTCTTGAGAAATGCTAATCAACAATCATAATACGAATAATTTGAACAATTGTGTAAAGTGATAAAACCATGATTCAGAATAGCATCATTCTTTTGATTTGATTTTATGTTGTTTTTGGGATTTTTTTAATTTTCTAATGTTTTTGGTGTTTTTTGGGATTTTGACCAAGGACCTAACCTAAAGAACTATCCTAGGGGTCTCGGGGGCTGATCAAAGATAAGCCTTGCCTATGTTATATACACAAAGACCACATAGTTTGACCAACTCAACCGATTTACAGGACCAAGATATGAACATACGAGAGACAACCACTAATTACAATGAACCACGACAATGCAGTTCAACAAAGTGACTCTGTTTTTGACTTTTTTCTTGGATTTTTTACCTGTTTTTGGATTTTCTAATATGATATGGACATTTGATGTGTTTCTGATGGTGATTGATGTTCAACATTTGATTTCACTATGATCATTGTTTTTTTTGTGCTTGTTTTCCCGTTGTTTGTCTGTTGGTTCAAGATCAAAGTTCATTTCCCCCAATGAGTTCAAGATTTTTCCCCCAGTGGAAACAAACCAATTTATTATCCATATGTACAATGGTTAAGAAGCCAAGGTGAAACATGACCGACATAGCAAACTATGTACATGAGGCTCGAATGACAGGTGTGGATAATGACAACGAAGAGCCAACGGTCGAGATACGTTCCCATAGAGGAAGAAGCCAGGCTGTCACAAATAGTGCCTATTGCCAAGTTTTCAATACTTGCTTTTATTGCACTTTTTCAGATTTTATGATTTTTTTGAATTTTTTCCTTCTTTTTTTTTGTTGTTTTTCCTATTTTGATTTTTTTGTTCTTTTTTCCTTTTTAATTTGTTTTGTTGTTTTTTTTTTGATTTTTTTGTTGTTACCAGGATGCCTGTTTGCCAGGTTTTCCCCGGGGTAACTATTTTTTCAGGACATTTTCCTATGTTTTTGGATTTTTTCAGGACTTTTACGGATGCAACAGATGAATCATGTGTAGAATTTCTTGAGATGGAGGTTGTTCATAGGTTCTTCAAACAGGTCCCCTTTTAGCATGGATAGTTGATATGCTCCTAAACCATAGACGAACACAATGAAAAAAGGTCCCAACCAATTCAGTTCAAACTTTCCCTTCTTTTCTCTTTCCTGTTGATTGTGTGGGTTCTCCTTCAACACTAAGTCACCAACCTAAAATGTTTTGGGTTTGACCTTATGATTGTAAATTTTGGACTTCTATTGTTGGTAGGCTTTTAGGTGATTCACTGCATGTTGGCACTGCTCATCTAACAATTCTAGTTCTTGCAATCTTGATACCCGATAATCTTCATAAGAGATGATACCTTTTAATGAAACCCGAAGTGATGGTAATTCAACCTCAATAGGTATAATGGCCTCAGACCCATATACCAGAGCGTATGGCATGGCTCCTATTGGTGTGTGAATACTTGTGTGGTACACCCACATAGTGTGGTTTAACTGGATGTGCCAATCACATCCTGCGTCATTGACTGTTTTCTTCAATATTTTTAGAATGGTTTTGTTGGAGGCCTCTCCTTGACCATTTCCCTGAGGATAATATGATGTAGAGAAGCAATGTTGAATGTTGAACTTCTTACACAATTCTTGCATGTCTTGATTTTTGAACGGTCTCCCATTGTCAGTGACAATGGATTAAGGGATATTGTATTGACAGATGATGTAATTGAGGATGAATGATGAAATCTATTTTCCTGTGATGGTGATTAGATGAATAGATTCAATCCACTTTGTAAAGTATTTTGTAGCTATGATGATAAATTTGTGTCCATTTGATGAAGATGGATGAATTTTACCAACAAAATCTAGTCCCCACTAAAAAAAGGGCCATGTGGATGAAAAATGTTGGAGTTCTTGTGTTGGTGCATGAATAAGGTTGTCGTGAATCTAACATTTCTGACATTTCTTCACAAACTAAAAATACTCTTTTTCCATGGTTGGCCAATAATATCCTAAACGAAGGAGTTTCTTGGCTAAAGTTAGGCCACTTAAATGTGTTCTACAAACACCCTCATGAACTTCTTGTAAAGCCATTTCAGACTCATTGCATTCCAGACATCATAGGAGAGTTCTGTCAAGACCTCGTTGGTATAGTACATTTGCGATAAGAGTAT
The DNA here is from genome assembly GCA_007258455.2 of Sequoia sempervirens. Taxonomy (NCBI): domain Eukaryota; kingdom Viridiplantae; phylum Streptophyta; class Pinopsida; order Cupressales; family Cupressaceae; genus Sequoia; species Sequoia sempervirens. The sequence continues at coordinate 47,397 of VDFB02357941.1, forward strand.
GTCAAGTGGCTCGGTGAATGAAATTACGTCTTTGGTTTCGTGACAGGTCAGGTGGAAGATGTTATCTTTTAAGTAGGTATAAGTTTTATCGTAGAGTGAGGCATTGGTATTGGATAAGTGACAACTAACATGGGATTCAGTATCATCATAGGCAGGGCAAAATAGTTGTTCCACCAAGAAATCGTAACGAATTCTCTTCTCTAGAATTTGTAACATGGAAGCAATAGTAGCCATGACATTGGTAGCTTTATTGTCCACTCTTGAAATCTGTTCAAATTTGATATCCACAAAATATTTCTTGAAATCATCTAGCATCCTTTTGTAGGGCATCAATTTGTCATCCCTTTTTTGATAGTCATCATTAACTTGGTTAATGACCAATTGAGAATCTCCATATACTTGCAACTCTAGGACCTTCCATTCTACAACTGTTTTAATACCAATGCTTAATGCTTCATACTCTGCCATGTTGTTGGTACAAGGGAACATCGGTCTACATGATTTTGGTATGGTATGTCCTTGTGGAGTGACAAATAGGATTCTGGCTCCTAATCCATGATGGGTGTGTGATCCATCAAAGTATAGTGTCCACTACTTGGTGGCCAAGGCGAGAACATCAACATCTGGAAATTCAATGTGTAAAGGGTGATCATTTGGTAGAGGTGCTTCTTCTAATTGGCTAGCGATTGCTTGTCCTTTTATCACCTTCCTATCCACATATTGGATATCAAATTCACTAAGTATCATGACCTACTTAGCCAATCTCCTTGTTAAGTTAGCTTTTCCGAGGAGGTATTTTAGAGGATCTATTCTGGCTATCAACTTGATGGTGTGAGTTAGCATGTAGTGGCGTAGTTGTTGGGTGGTGAATACTACTGCCAGACAAGACTTTTCAATGGAGGTATAGTTGATCTCATAGCCATTTAGCATCCCACTGATGTAATAAATTACTCTCTCCTTTCTTATTGAATCTTCTTGTGCCAATAGGGCTCCCAATGATGTCTCAGTTGTAACAATATATAATAGTAGTGGCTTTCCTTCTGCTGGTGGTACTAGGACAGGTGGATTCATTACATACTATTTCAAATGGTTGAAGGCTCCCTCACATTTCTCATCCCATCAAAAGGAAACATTCTTGTGCAACAGATGAGTGAAAGGATAGGTCTTGTCTTCCAATTGCAAAATGAATCTACGAATTGATTGGAACCTCCCTTGTAAAGATCGAAGTTGACCAATGTTCTTTGGAGGTGGCATTTCCATGATAGCTTTAACTTTGGTCGGGTCTACCTCAATCCCCTTTTCTGAAACTATGTACCCCAGGATTTTTGCTGATGTCACCCCAAACACACATTTCTTGGGATTTAGTTGTACATTGAACTTTTCCAGTCTAGTGAAAATTTTATCTAGGATCTCCAAGTGTCCTTCCCTAGTATATGATTTAGCCAATAAATCATCCGCATAGTCTTCCATGAAAGTATGCATCATGTCATGAAAGATTGTTGTCATGGCGCGTTGGTAGGTAGCTCCTGCATTCTTCAATCTGTATGGCATAACGTTCCAGTAGAATGTTCCCCATGGGAAAGTAAAGGTTGTTTTATCTTGATCTTCTAGAGCTATTTTGATTTGGTTATACCCGGAAAAGCCATCCATTAGTGATAGCATGCCATGTCCTGCTATCAAGTCTACAATGATATCTATGTTTGGTAGAGGGAAATCATCTTTAGAACAAGCTTTATTAAGATCCCTGAAATCTGTGCAAATACGAATGTTGTTGTTAGGCTTTGAAACTGGTACTATGTTGGAAATCCACTCGGCATAGTCAATGGGTCTAATGAATCCTGCGTCTAACAACTTCTTCAATTCTGCTTTTACCAATAAAGTGATATGTGGGTGCATTTTCCTCAACTTCTCCTTGACTGGTTTCACTCTTGGTGGTAATGATAAGTGATGCATGATGAGTTCTGGATCAATTCTTAGCATGTCGGCATATGACCAAGCGAAGTTGATTTGTTTTTCTATGAAAATTTTGAGAAAGATTGTTTTTTCCTGGTTTGTCAAAGATGTTGCTAGATGGATAGTCTTCACTATCTCTTCATTGCCGATGTTGACAGACTGTGTGGGTTCAATCAAGACTTTTAATATTTCCTAAAAATGTTCTGGGAGAGTATCAAATCTTCCATCCTTTGACGCCTCAGAGAGGCTTTTTCCATTGGATGCGCTCTTTGTTTTTACTTTTTTTGGATCTGACACTACCATTGAATGGTTTTCAATATCAAATCTATTTCCTGTATTATTCATTTTGCAGCTGGAAGATTTGATACTCCCCTGTGTGGAAGCCTTGCTATGATGTTCATTGGTGGAATCTATTTTGGGATTGTTGGCAGAGAGGAAGTTGATGATGGCATCGTCATTTGAAAATGTAGGGATGTCAAATGGCTCGGTTAGGTCCCAATCTATAAGCTTGGGATGTACTAAGGGTAAGAAGTCACCAGACTGGTTAAGGTCAGAAATGGTAAGAGTTCTAATAGTGGTGTCTTCAATTTGTCTAATATTAAAATCAAGATCTATAAGGTAACTCTCCTCCAAATTGTCTGTTTCACTCCAAGTTGAATCATCTTCACTAGAATCATCAATGTGTTGCGATCCAAGTTCAAATGGTCTAGAACTTGAACCTTGTCCCTCTTCGAGTAGGGGTGCATATTTGTGTACCACATCAACTTCCTTATCATGACAAGACTCTTCTAATAGGGAATCCCACTCATATTCATTAGAATCAGATTCATGCTCATCACTGGCTTGCAGTTGTAAGATTCTTTCAACCACCTTTTCTTTTGTATCTTCTTTATAGCCCAGTCCAGTCTTGTCTTTTGGATTGATTAAAATGGGTTGAATTGGCTCTACAATTCCCTCTTTCCTTTTTCCTACGGGACCTTTTCCCTCATATCCCATCTTTTCCAAGATGGTGAAGCCTTTTCCATATTGGGTTGTTTGTACATTTGAAGTTGTTGCTTGGGATTCTTCTTCATCCTTATAAAGCTAGTTTAGAATGTCTTTGTCTTTTGCTTCATCACACCTAGTGCTTTCTTTCATAAACCAACCATAAAATTTGGTAACTGGTGGTGATGTCTGCTGTGTTGATGTGGACAGTTGTCCATATGACTTCGGGGAAGAGAATTGTGAAAGACATAAAGACCGTTCAAAGAAGTATTCACCAACACCTTTGTCCTTGATTTGACCTTTTTCATCAAATTGCTTTGATAAGGAATTTAATTGGGCTTCATGATTTGAGGAGATGGATGGAGTAGCTTCTTCTTTCTTCTCAGACTGTTTAGATATGGAACTAGATAGACCTTCTTGATTAGAGGCGATAACCAATGGTTTGGATGAAGAGCTTGATTGGCTTTGATCATCGAAAGGGGGGGAATGGAGGCTTCTCTGTTTAGGGTATTGTAGTACTAAGGACTATTCGAATAAGCCGAAATGGTGATTTTTTGGCTGCCACAAGGAAATTTCAAACATTGATGGTAGGTTGATGGAACCGCTTGCATTTGATGGATCCATGGATGACCCAATAGTATGTTATAGGTCAAATCCTTGTCTAAGACTTGGCAAATTACATCTTTATGAATTGGTCCTACTTGAATAGGTAAGGCAATCAATCCCTGTGAAGATATTTCCTCATCATCATATGATTTTATTGTGATATTTTTCTTTGAATCAATTGCATTCTTAGAGAATCCCAAGGCACAAAAAAGCTTTAGAGTACATATATTCAGGCCAGCTCCTCCATCTATTAGGACACGTTTGATGCGATGTTTATGAATTAGGACTTCGATGTGGAGGGAAGCATTGTGGGGATGAGAAATGGATGTGTCATTATTTTCAGAAAAGGATAGGTAGTGTGGTGTGGTCAAATGTCCCACCATGGCTTCAAATTTACAAACTTCCAGATTAGTTGGTACTGTTGTGTCCACTAGAGCTTTTTCCAAAATCTCTTTGTGAGCAAGCAAAATTTTGAGCAATTCCAATATCGATATTTGTGCGGGGAATTTTTGTAATTGATACACTATGTTATATTGATTGGATGATGCCACGGGGGTTCTGGATGAACTTCCTTTTAAAACATATTTGGTATGTGCTCTTGTAGTTGCATTCACTGGTATGTTGTCCTATTTCCCATTGATTTTAATGACATTGATTTGGGTATCATTTGCGATCATATATGATTTGATGTCATTGATTGTATTTTCAAGGATAATGATGTCTTGTTCTTATTCAATTGGAGTGTCATAGATCGGATTATCGTTTGCAGTAATGTCTTGATGATCATTGGTTTTGATGGTATTCATTTGGTCTTTTGCTGCTCAAATATGATTTATGCCAGTATCATGGACATAGTTTACATTCTTTCCCTTTCTATTGGTCGTAGAGGACTCCCCTTTTTCATAGTTCGGTAAAGGATTCTTAAATGCCCCGTGATCTGCATTTGTTTGGGGTTCCTCTATTCGTATGATTTTTCTATCTATCAAATCTTGTATTTTGTGTTTTAATTGCATACAACTATTTGTTTGATGGCCTTTGCACCAATGAAATTTGCAATAATAGGCATCATTCCACCATTTGGTTCAAAGCCTTGAGTGTCAAGTAGTGTTATGAGGTTATTTGCAAGGAGTTCCCTCAACGCAGATTCATGTGATTGACCCAAAGGTGTGAATTTTTTGTGGTTTGATTGTGTTTGATATGGTGGAGGTTTTGATGTGGTGTTACTTTTAATATGACCATTTTGATTGTTGGGTGGGTTGATGTTTTGATTGGTGCACTGATTGTTGTTTTGATTGGTTTTGGTTGTGGTTCCTGATAGATTAAAGACTAGTTTGGCATTATATGTTTAGTAGTACCATCGTTGACGTTCTTGTTCCTTGTCCAAAATTTGGGTTTCTAATTTTTGTGATGATTGGAAGAACTAGCATTGTTTGATCCTTCATTGTGAATTTTTAATACCCCTCTTTTGACTAAGGCTTCTTCGATTTTGACACCATTTTCTACCATCTTCTCAAAGCTAGGGGGACATTGTAGTTGCAGTCTATAGCTCATTTCACTATTAAGGTTATCAATGAAAATCTCCATCTTTTCTTGTTCTGGTATGGGATGAGCGTATCAAGTGAATAACCTTCTCCACCTTTGTAAGAATACGAGAAAAGATTCTCCTTGTTTCTGTTTGGTATTACAAAGATCCTTCATGGTTATCTCGTGTGCAATGTTGTAGGAATATTGTGTGATGAATTTATTAACAAGTTCTTGGAAGGATTTTATGCCTGGTTGTAATTTTGAAAACCATTCCATGCAGTGACCTCCTAAGCTACGGGGGAAGAGTCTCATCACATACATGTCCTCATAAGCGAATTCAAGACTCATTGTTTGAAATTCTCACACGTGGTCTATAGGGTCCGATTTCCTGTTGTATTTATCGTATTTTGGAAATTCACAATTTTGGGGAAATGGTATCATGTTTAACCTTCTATCAAAGGAATAGGGAAAAATATCTTGTAACAAGTATCTTTTTGGAGTCCCTCCTTGCATATCTTGTAGTTTTTGTTGAAGGTTTTGCATCTGATGTGTTAGAATAGCCATTTGATCTGTAGGAGGTGTTTCAGTCTTAGTTTTCTTCGGGGTTCCCTTCAATTTATTGACATCAAAGTCACTAGGTAATTTGGCTCCTTGATTTTCCAACATTAGGAGGTATTTTTCCCCATCTTTCTCAAAGATTCTTTCTAGGAATTTATGGAATTTGGGATCTTGATTGGCTTGTTCTACTTCCTCCTCTATTATCTCTTCTGCTTTGTTTTGGGAAACCTTGTGAAAGGGATTTTCCTCTGGTTCTGCCATGGTATTTTGAGATTCAGGTTCTTTGTCCTTAAGCTTTTGTTTTTGGGATCTTGTTAAAAAGGGCATGCAAGTGATGAAGATTTGCTAAATTTTGATCGTTATTTGAGAGTGCCCAAGGAATACCTAGGTTGAATAGAATAATGAATTCTATTGATATAACCAAGGTGATAAAAAATTGATTTAAAGTGTTTTGTTTCAGGATGAAAGATGGTGAATCTTGATGGGGAAACTCAACTTGATGATCAAATTTTTGGTTTTTGATGATGATTGGACGCTTTTAGATATGTGATCAAAGTTTAGGTATAGAATTTCACTTAGAGAAGTTGATTTTAACAAGTTAGACTCTAAGGAACTTAAGGGCTAATTCTGAACTTGATAAAATTTTATAATTTTGGTTCCAATCGTGAAAATGGGAGGCAAATTTTCTTTTTAGGCGAGATGTTCAAACCTTTGGAAAAGTCTTGGATTTTGGAAATTGTAAAATGAATACAAGCTAGGGTTATTCTTTGAGGATTTTTTGTAAAAATTGAAGAGCAATCTGTCTCTAAACTCATAAAGCATTGAGAGATGTTTCTGATGAGCTTTTGGACTAAGAGCAATGGATTTTCGTTTTCGGATTTTAACCTTTTGTGAAATCATTGGATAAGGATCATGTTTAGACTCTTGTGTTTATGAGGAATGATTCTGAATCGGAAATTTTTTCAGAATTTTGGTTTCAAAATGTCAGATAAAGGTCAAATTCAACTCTCTGGTTATGAACTTTGGTGGAAGTGCCATTATAGTCAATGAATGCGCTGAAAGGCAGATGTGCCATAGAAAATCTTGGATTTTCCACAAAAATGTGGGGATGCACCATAGAATAGCTCAGATGCACCACAAAATATCTCATATATGCCACAAAATTGGGTAACTGCGCCAAAGAATTCAGGGCATGCACTGGTAAAAGAGATGAATGTTCTATAACAAAAGGTGGATGTGCTAGAAAATGTTGGTGTATGCACTGTAACAGAAGGTGAATGTGTTGGAAAATGAGTTGATGCGCTACAGGAAATAGTAGATGCGTTGAGCTAGGTAATGTAATAGTTTATTGCCAGTTTACTTGATTTTTTTCATTTTTGGTCAGAGAATGATTTGTTTCTAGTGATGTGTTCTGAATCACAATTTTGCACTTTCTAATGTGTGAGGTTTTTTTTTTTTTAAGTTCATTTTGAAAACACTTTGACAAACAAAATCAAGCACAACGTACATTCCCTAGGGCTGTGAAAGACTATATTCTCTTAGATTCCACACAGATTTTACCCCAACCGCACTTATTTTTAGTGAATGAATTCAAAAGCTTGGCCACTCGGGCTCCCCCTTATAGTGAACTCACTTCTTAGGTCAACCAAGCTTCCAGCCTCCATAAAACTCCCATGGCAGGCTAATCATCTCTACTAAAAACTACGAGAATGTGGATGCCTTTGCAACTACCATTGCTGTACCAAAAGAATAGATAAAGGTTTTGGCCAATCTACAACAAGGGTTTTAGTAAGGTATTTCCATTCATGGGGGTTGATCCATGTGGCGAGAGACCATTGCTACCCTTCTCGTCAGAACCAACCTCATGATATTGGCCTTTGTTCTAATATCCACACTTATATACTGGCTAGAAATGCGCTTGGTTTTAGCGTGTTACCAGTTGGGTCGTTCCCTTGGGTGAGTACTTTTTCCAACAAGGTAGGCCCTCTAGGATAAAAAAAAGCAAGTGAGTATATATGTAGTTTGATCGATCTTTATTTTGCATGAATAAAGAGAGAACCCACATTGTATACCCTACTCACACTTGCAGATAAACAAGAATGGGTCTAGCTTTTTGGTCACCAAGTTAAGGGGAGAGCATATGCCTACCATTCACACACACAAAAGACAATGAAAATTAATGGGTCTAGCTTTTTGATCACCCAGTTAAGGGAAGAGAATATGCCTACCATTCACACATGCAACAAACATGGTGTTCTTTCCCTATTAATTAGTCTAGATTCCTAATTTAAACAAGAAGGAAATACATTAAATCTAGCCCTTGCATCAAATTTATCAGTAGTTTATCATAAATTTTCTTTGACCAACATTCTTGAGTTTCAGCAAAGTCTCTGGCAGTGTTTTATGAAATCTGCACAACAAAAAAACATATATTAGTTTTCAACCTCGAGAGAAAGTTACAGAGGAAATTAAAAGCGCCATTACAATAAGAAGATGCACCAAAAAGATAGAAGTGCCATAGAATTAATGAAAAGCGCCACAAAATTAGGTAAAAGCACCACAAAAACTCCCTGATGCGCCATAGAATGGCGTGGATGCGCCAGAGAAATCCTTCGTTGTGCTGAAATAGTCAGTGAATGCACCAAAAAATCTTTCGAAAGTGCCAAAGAATTCAGCGGTTGCACTAGAGAAACCTCTGTCCGATCCTGGAAAATACACTTTCCAAAAAATATCAAAATAATAGGGGCTATGCCCCACGGTGGGCACCAATTTATGTGTGTAAGAAAATATACGAGTTATATCATCAAATAACACACAATTAGATGAAATGTATTACAATAAGGAAAGCTAACTTAACCAAAGCATAATTTGATAACATAGTTCCTTAAGAACATTTCATCTCCCTCTATTCTTAAATGTCCTAGTAATTATGCTCTCAGATCTTATTCGTGCACTAATCACTGGGATGTCACCTAAGAAATGAGTAGCCTATTTAACTACAATGCAAAATATAAATCTACATCTACATGATTGAATGATTCAACTAGATGAAATGATGAAATAAGATGATGAATGAACTGTTGTATACAAAGTGATATGGAAATGATGCAAAAAATAATTAAACTAAATGAAAATGAAATGGAAATGATCCTAAATGTTGAACAAACTAAGAAACATCTAAAGGAGCCATGATTCTAGTATGAATTGTAATCTATTCTAAATGTTGAATTGAAAATGCAAACTAAGTTCTCAAAATGTTGAATGAATTCCTACAGAGTAATGTTATGCAAATACTCCTTATGAAAAAGTTGTAAATGGGCCTCAATTTATAGATTTCACCAAGGCATTAGGTGAGTTGGCAATAATGAATGATTAAGATTTGATCTGGAGAAACCGACGGTAAGGAATGAGGATGGAGAAAACAAAACAATTGTTCCCTTTAGTATAACAATCTTTCCAAGTGTAGAAGAGAATCAATTGAAGGAGGAAACCATGTGTCCTGAAGTTGGTTAAAATTGTTGAGAGCAAATATCAATTTTAGAAAATAAGAATAATTATTTTTATGTGACACATGGTGAGTTGGAGGATGAGGTGAAAGGAAGTTAGAAGATTATGTAGAAATGTGACAAATTCAAATTTAAAAATTCAAATTTAATGAGGGAATCAATTAAAATAAAACAAATTATTTAGATTTTTTTATTTCAATTAAATCATGAAGAAGGTGAATTAGAAAAGAGGAATTAAGAAAATATGAACTATGTAAATAAATTTGGAAATTTATTTATATAGTAGAGGAATAAAGATTTTATTAATTAAATAATCAATATTTAATTAATATTCTCTAGACCAATTTTTCGATGTAACACTAATATCTGACCAATGTAGCTAGATGTGTTACAGTCTTAAAGGAAAATGTCATCAGATAGGGATGTTGTTGAGGAACTCCCTTCCACCTAATTTGAAACCTTTATTTTCTCTAATTGAGCAATACTCGGGCTTGAGCTACAATCCCACCCAAAATTATGTTAAAAAGGATTGAAGAGTACTCTCATGGGTTGTTGGGTGTTGTGGACTTCAAACCCAATCTTAGGTATGCCTCACTACATCCCCCCAATCTATCATTGTCACAACCCCAAGAATATGCCTAGTCTCCATGAGCAGGGGCACCACCATACACATTATGTAGGGCTCACAAGTGACTTGGGATCATATCTTGCTGCTAAATCTAATCCATTGTTTCCTAGGATCAACAATCAAGCCTCCAAATGTCCATTTTACTAAAAATTGTGGGCTCCCACCCGAGCTTCCATGCCTACCATCACAATCCATAATATTGCAACTCACATAAGCCCAATAGGGGTTGACATCCCTCAACTTTTTCTCAAAAACTGTTTCCCACTTGTCTACATGACCATTCCTTCTCATCATGTAACATCTCCCACCCATCCAATTTCTTCTTCTCCATGTGTTTTTCCCTCTTTCCACACACTTTTTCTAGCATTCTTTCTTATCATGTTTTTCCTATAAAATAGCACACCACACTTCTAGTTGCCTTTGTTGCTCGCATCCTGCCTCTTCCTGTGATTTTGTCTCTCCTTGCTTCTCCCTAGTGTGATTTATTCCCTCCTCTATACATGTCATCTAACTGAGCTTCCTTCACATTTATTTTCCTCACACATTCTCTTCTATCCATGTTCTTCTCATTCCCTTGCACCCATCTTTTGCATTCTTCCCTTATATTTTTTTTTTCTTCCACAAGCCAAGCTTTTCTCCTCCCATTCTCTCTTTCTCTTCCTTCTATTCTCCTCCCTCTATGTTTCATCTCTTACTGCTACAAAATTACTCTCCTCCCCTCCTTCATGCACGTCAAAGCTCTTACTTTTGCGCACCCTAAACTTTTTCCTCTATTTCATGTGAATTCTGATAGGGGTACCATGCCTCTTAATGGCACGATTACCCCTTTGTCGTGCCTTGTGCCATTCCTCATATTCTCTTCAATTTAATGCCTGCACAAGACCCATACTGTAGCCCATATCTCATTAATTTTGCATTGACTATGTTCTTTTACCTATTTTATTTTTTTATAATTTATTTATTTTAATTTATTAGCTCCCACACCCTCTGTGGAGGCAATTGACAGAGATGCTACAATTACTCTTTTTGTTTGTCAAAAGAGATAAAATTTCCTCATCTCTTTAAACTTTGAAGCCTAAAAGGGTGAGGACTTATTGCAAGAATATTTTAATATAGATGTGGTTTGTAGTATGTGCCTATTGGTTTTTCTTGGAATCTGGCTATTTATGTTAGCTACATTCATGTCACACATGATTAAAAGAATCAGTTTAAAATTTAAAAATATCAATAGACAGTAAGCACTTCACTATATTCACATGTTCCACATGTCATATTATCTTTGATGGTTCTCTTTCATCATGAGTTTAGGATTTATGCTTATTTTAAGTCTATTTTCAACCATATTATTTTTTCTTCTATGAGTAAATGATGCTGGTATCCATGGAATTTTTTATTTAGAATTGATTACATAAAAGAAAAATATTCAAATTTATGTGGCTTTTGATATCTAAAGAATCATCTCATGGCTTTGAAATGTTCATAAAAACTATCAATGAGATAACTAATTTTCTATTCACAGTTCCACCTTTATCCAATTGTATAGGAGCGAATTTGTACCCCTTGTGTAAATTCCCCTTTTGCATACCCTCACCTTAGAAAATCAAATCCAAAGGAAAAATTCCACATCACCCACCTTCCTTACATCCACTTGGTGGGTGTTTTGTGTGTCGGTGGGGGAATTTTCATCAAGGACGTGAGCGTGGTACACAAACATATGTGTGACGCACTTCCATCCCTAACAGATTCCTATTCCCGGAGTCCGTAGGGATGTTACACTCCTCATTGAGGATGGTTTGTAATGCCTCTGTGCAACCAACCGACCCGGAAACGACTTCATTTCCTCTCATTTTGGCCTTGAAAGGAATTCATTTCACACTCACTTTATCTCTTTCACATTTAATCAATCTCTCTAGCAATTTCACCCCATTTTCTTCACACTTTTGGGATCTCTTAAGCATACTCTTGAAGCATTCTACTAGCATCTTCACAACTCCATTGAACATTACAGTAGTTGGTTACTCTGTCAACTTCATCCTTGCACGTGTTGCTCTACCATAGAAGTTGTGAACTTGGAGTCTTGTGAGACATCCCTTCGATACAGTTGTGGTTGTGGCAACTTTTCCAAGTTCATTACCTTGCATTCTCCCTTCATTGGCCTTGAGTTCCTTTGGGTGGGGTGGTATAGCATCACTTTACTTTGGCATTGTGATTTGATAGAGTAGATTTTATCTTTTGTAGTGTTCAGTGCATTTCCTTCTATTTCCTTTATCATACTTTCTACTCTATTGCTTTTCTGGCTGTTTGTGGAGGTGGAAACACCAAACAGGGGGTTTGACTAAGGAAAACCCCTATACAACCCCAAAAATTATCCCCTTCTTGTTTGTGTGTAGGTGAACGTGTGCATGGAGCTCGTTGGCGAATTGGCGTTTCAATGAGTTGATATTCGTCACCCTTATTTTAATCTACTTACTTTATCATTTTCATACTTACTTTTTGTACTTTATCATTTTGTTTGTTTCATTAAAGTGAGTTAGCTAGGTTGTCACTAGGCTTCTAGTTTTTCCCTTACCGCATTTTACGTTTCCTAGTTGTACGGACACTAGTGCGTCAGAGAGACGCCAGCGTGCCACGTCGTAATCCCAGATCCGCGTTGTTGTCCTGGTATAGAGAGTTGTCTGAGGTCCTGGTATAGAGAGTTGTTTGAGGTGCAATTTGGACTCCAGAAACTCACTTGTCTAGCCCCAATTAGATTTTCAGGTCTGTAGAGTGATAGAAGCACTTGAGAATGCTCCTTATTCTCGATCCTCATCCCAAAACATTCGTTAAAGTGAGGTAAGTTAGGGCATCCCTCTGCTCTTGGCTAGTCGTGACCTAGAGCCTTGACGTATTTAGTCCCCCTCTTACATTTTTGGTGAACCCAACGTGAACAATGTCTATCATTCACCTGTGTTGAAACTTTTCCCCCGCACCTAGTGGTTGTTGTAACCCTGAGTGTTGTGAAGGTTTATGAGCATCACAACCCAGTCCATGACTTTTGAGTACATTGTTAGGAGAAGCGTGCGACACCTACCAATGGAAAAGATGAAGGTCACTTCTAGTTTCACCTCCAATTTTTCCACTGGTTTAGCTACTGACCATACCACTAGTTTTCCTACAATTTATGCTAATGAGATGGGTTTCATGAAAGAGACCACTCGTGTGCCTACCCCCAACATCCCATACAACTTCATTCGTAGATGAGGATGATGTTCTACATATTCCTATAGAAAACCTTTTGGCATTGGATAATAGATTGCTAGACCTTGTGAATCATTTAGAGAAGGCACCAAGCATGGCAATAGTAGCTAGGCTAGCTAGTGGGGTGAGAAATTTGTTAGGGAAGGATTAGACATGCATAGAATTTCTATGTGGCCTTGCCAATTTAACTGAAGCTTATATCCCCTCATATAAGCCTAGATCAAGTACCACCCGAGGGGAGGTGCTTGACACCTATGAAAGAAAAATAGGTGTTTCAATGCCCACCACATCTGTATGCATGGCCAAAACAAGGCCCTCAATCAATGTCTCTTCTACTTCTCAAAGGCCTAACACTCTCAAGGTGAGTAGAATACCCCTTGGGTTCAGTTTCACCCCTCTTACTACCTTTGGCGGTGGGGACTCCGGTGGAATGAGTGGCGATGGCTTTGGTAGAAGAGGTGGTACTAGTGGAGGTGGCTTTGGTGGAGGCCATGGAGGTGGTTTTGGTAGTGGAGGTGGCTTCGGTGGAGGCCCTACTGGTGGTGGTGGCTCCAGCAATGGTCATAGTGGTGGCTTCAGAGGTGGCTCTGGTGGTGGTGGTTCTAGAGGTTCCACTGGTTCTTTGTCATCTTCTAACTTGGTTCTAAATGCCCTTCTCTAGAACATGGATCGAATGAAAAACCAGTTGGCGAGCCTTTCCTAGGCCTCTTCCCATCCTATCTTTCAACCTTTCTTCTGACATAGCCCATTGTCGGTAGTAATCTTGAGTACTCCCTTCCCGCAAGGAATGGAGATTCCCAAGTTTGAGAAGTATGGCAGTAAAGGGGATCCTCAAACACATATGTCAACCTTTAATACCATGTGTATGGATTTCTTCCATCACGATGCTTTGATGGAGAAATTATTTCCTTGATCTCTCAAGGATACAACACTTGAGTGGTATTGTTCCTTGCCCAACAATTTTATATTTTCATTTGATCAACTTATAAATCAGTTTCTCCAATAGTTCCAAGCTAACATTGGTCCAAATATGACCTTCTCAGATCTCGTCCATTGTAAGCAGGGGGATAACAAGAAGGTAACTGATTTCATAGTGTGATACCAAGCGCTCGTTTCACAGATCTTCTACCTACTGCCCAATTCTGATGTGCAGAAGGTGTTCATAGGTAACCTGTAGAGAGCTTGGCAGGAAAATTTTCCCTAATGAAATACCCTTCTTTTGGCACATCTATGTGCCACATTATGAGAATATCAACAAATGGTAGTTCAGTTTGGAGGATCCTCCGCGCACTCTCATTCAAAAGGAAGATCTATTGTGTCTATCTCAGGAAAAGGTAAAGTTGTTGTGAATGTAGTCGCTGTGACAAATGATAATAGCCTCTGACGCAACAGGAAGTTTGCAAAGTTAGCAGAATCTTATTCTTCCATCTTGTAAAATTTGTTGAAGGATAAGATCATAACCTTGGAAAACCCTGACCTCTCAAAGAACCTTATCCCAATTGGTATGATGCAAAATCTTTCTATCAATACCATCAGGTTATTGGCCATGATACTGAACGTTGTATGCACTTGTGTCATGAGATACAAGATCGCATCAATGATGGTACCATTTTTCTCGATGGGATGAAAAAAAATGCGAATAAATTGGTGGCGAAGGCCAATAGTTACAGATCTACACAGACCTGTTCCCGTCTCACTCTACTAACTTGATTATTGACCTCTCTGATTCTTCTACTCAACCCTTAGTGTATGTTAATATGGTCATGATTTCTCCTTCCTCGTAGCCTATAACTAGTTCACCAAATGTGACATTCACTTCATAGAACATGCCCTTGAATAACAAGCCCTCTCCCCTCTACATTCCCACTTGCCTCAATGGGAACATTGTGACAGGGGTCCTAGTTGACCCTACAAGCCAAGTGAATGTTATTATAGATGATACATTGTAGTTAAATTCATTGTAGGAGTCTGAGGAAACAAAGTCTACCATTTGTATGCACAATGGCCTCTCCCTTAAGCCGTATGGCTCAATAACTCTTTCTATCCTATTCAAACCTAGGACTGTAGATACTACCTTTGATGTTATTCAAGAATTTGATTTGTTCAGAGTGAAGTTAGGTATCTCATGGCTAGCTTCCATGAACGGAATCACTTTCGTCATTCATAAGTGTTCAAAATTCTCCCACAAAGGTGTCATGCACGTCATGCATGACACTTAATATCATTCATTGGTATCCCATGGGGGCTATTCATTGGATCATTTTGGCCCCCCTAGGTCAGTCTACTTCCCCCTAGAACATACCTACTTTACCGAAACTATGTGAAGTATAAGACCAGGGGAAAAGTGCAGCCAAAAGTGATCCCTTTGGTAGTGTAGCAACAAACTGCCTCCTCTTCTCAAAAGGGAAAGGAGAGACCTACCCATCCTTAAGGTTCCTCTTCTACTCCCCTCTCTGAAGAATAGTTTTGGATTTCTACTCTTGGATTCCACATAATAAGTATGATGGTGCTTGCTTGGCGTAAAGCCAAGATTAGGATATTGGACCTTCCTATTGTGCCTCTTGGACCTTGTCCCTACCTTTATGGTAGGAGGAAGGATCCCCGTAGGGAATCATCTATGTCTCAGTCCTCGTGGCCTCCTACTAATCCTTCTCCTAAAGTAGTGAATGGGAAGAGGCCTGTCACCAAGGCACTAGAACTGACTCCCTTGATTGTCTCTCAACCTCTTCTTCCTACTCTCATTCAGGAGTTTTTCCCTTCACCAAAAATGACTATGATGAACACTCCTATGACTGAGCAGGAGCCTTCCATCCCATCCCAATTCCTAGCCTCTAGCTCCAAGAGTCATAGAAACTACCTTGTGTGCGAGTGCAAGCATCGGAAAAAGGCTCTAGCAATTGAGCAAGCCACTTTGCAGAGGAAGGAAGGGGAGTCGACTGGCCCTGTTTCAAGGCCTCCTACTGTGTCCTCTCTCCTCCCCTTTTCTTCTTTTCAATCAAATTTGGTTCTAATTCCATCTACTATTGTGAGTGTGAATGCACCTAACCCTAAAAAGGTGTAGGTGTTTATCACTCCTTCGGTCGAGTTGCCTCTTTCGATGTCCCTCCTAGACATCCCACCATTCGCTAAACCCATGGACATGCCAAACACCTTGGTGGTGTCCACCGCAATTTTTTCCTCCTCCTTTGTGCCTCTTGCCTCATCTATGGGGAGTTCACATCCTCTGACGAAGAAAAAGGTGGAGATTGGCCCTTTTAGCAATCGGGGGTGTACAAGGAGTCCACCTTCTTTAGAGGGTAGTTCTACACTAATGTGTTCCATCCTAGTGACGGAACAAGTTTTGACTTCCCCTGAGTTCATCACTGCTCCTGAGTCACTTGGTAAGCCCAATAGTGTATCTCGTTCATCTCCTTCCCTGTCCATTGAGATAACACATGGCACTCTCATGAAGTGCATGTTTAACTCTTTGGACAAGGTCCTAGCTTTTTCAATAATCTTCGTGAAGTGGCTAACCATTGCTCCACAAGAGCTAAGCAGAGAAGACCTTGCAAAACCTTCCTCCTTGGCCCTTGTTGTAGGAGGGTCAGAAGCTCCTCCCCTTAATATTCCACCATTTCAAGCTTGTTCTCCTTCCCCATATAATGATCTAGATTGGGAAGCAGATGACCTCTTGGACTATGAATGTTAGGGGGGGGCTCTTCTTTACCTTTAGATTAGGTGTGTGTTTGTTGTGATGTCTTCCCCCGTGCTTGTGTTATGTGTTCCTGGATGACCCTTTTCACCCTTGTAGGTACTTGGATACAAGAGTGATTATGTGTCATAAAATTCCTCTATTTGTGGCATCATTCTTCCTCTATTAGGTGTATTGATTCGGAAAATTGGGGACGATGCAAAGTGTTGGGGGCATTTAGGCTTCCCTTCCATGTTGACCCATTTTTTATTTTTACTTTGTTTTCTCATGCATTCTTCATATGGTCTGATATAGTAGGGGGTTGATGACAATTCATCTATATACTATTACTATATTTATATATATTTATGAGTAGCTCTGACCTCAAAATATCAGATCACCCCTATGCCCTTTATTTGTGATATTGTTTATTTTTGTAGTTTTGTTATCTTTCTCTCTTCTTTGCTTGAGTTGTGATTTTGTGGTGCCTATGTGTTGTCCCCTATGTGTGCAACAACATCACCACGATGACGTCTCACTATGTCCCATGGGCCACAACATCACTTTTTCATTCTTGTTTTTCTCTCCTTAGGACATCGTGTGCCTTTGCATTCAGTACGCACCACCCTAAGGGGGGCTACCATGTCAACTTTGATCTTCAAAAAATGCATTCATTGCTAACAAATCTTTTCTCATAAATCTTTGCAACCTTTTTTCAAAAGTCACATTCTCAACTTGGACCCCTAATGGATTGTGTTTCCTTCATCATGGGTTCACAAAGAAAGAACTTGAAGAACTTTCCTCTGAGGAGGGAGTAGCTTCTCCTGCGAGAAAAGCCTCGACCTTCCCCTCATGAGGGGGAATTTTCTTCCTTTTGAATTTCTTGATGAAATGAACATCTTTCGAAAGGATTCCTTGATGGTGAATTGATTTGCGAAAAATATTCTTACTTTCAAACAACGCGTCCCTTGAGTGGACCCCTCTTCTTTTCAAGGGTTCCCGAAGGACCCCTTTGAAAGATTTTCAACTTTTTGATTGTCAGTTTGTTTTCCTACGTGACTGCTTTTTGTTTTCTGTCATGTTTTATCTATGGATTAACATGTTGCTTTGCAGGTGCACCTGTGAAGCTGCTTTCCAGTCTGACTCTACGGATTCCCCTTACATTGGGCTTCCTTCATGAGAGAGTACTTGGGGGAATGCCTTCTTTGTAGGTCCGAGGGCCTCTGAAGCGCTTGCATCCTATGGGATTTTTCCATCATTGGTCTATGGGTCTTCGGTGTAATTTGTTCAACTTCGTAGTTCTACGAAGCTATAGAGTCATTTTCTTGCCCTACACTTTTGAGTTAACCAGATCGTGGTTTTCTTCCTCGATGGTTCAGGTATACATTTCTAACTCTTTGATTTACTTTACTAAATGCTCATCGATATTCACGCTCACTAAACTGGGGGCAAAATGTATAGGAGCGAATTTGCACCCCTTATGTAAATTTTCCTTTTGCATACCCTCACCTTAGAAAATCAAATCCGAAGGTGAAATTCCACATCACCCACCTACCTTCCATCCACTTGGCACGTGTTTTGCGTGTCAGTGGGGGAATTTTTTCAGGGATGCGAGCGTGGTGCACAAACATCTACGTGGTGCGTTGTCATCCCTAACAGATTCCTACACCTGGAGTCCATAGGGATGTTACACTCCTCATTGGGGATGGTTTTTAACACCTCTGTGTGACCAACCGACCCAAAAATGGCTTCATTTCCTTTCATTTTGGCCTTCAAAGGCATTCATTTCACACTCACTTCATCTCTTTCACATTCAATCAATCTCTCTAGCAATTTCATCTCCATTTTCTTCACACTTTTGGGATCTCTTGAGCATACTCTTGAAGCATTCTACTAGCATCTTCACAAACTCCATTAAGCATTGCACCAGTTGGTTACTCTGCCAACTTCATCCTTGCACGTGCTGCTCTACCATAGAAGATGTGAACTTGGATTCTTGCGAGACCTCCCTTCGTTATAGTTGCGACTGTGGTGACTTTTCCAAGTTTGTTACCTTGCATTCTCCCTTCTTTGGCCTTGAGTGCCTTTGGGTGGAGGTCGTATAGCATCACTTTACTTTCGTATTGTGATTTTATAGAGTAGCTTTTATCTTTTGTAGTGTTCATCACATTTCCTTTTATTACCTTTATCATACTTTCTACTTTGTTGTTTTTTTGGCTATCTATGGAGGTGGAAACACCAAATCGGGGGTTTGACTGAGGAAAACCCCTATACATCCCCAACAATTTTCCCCTCCTTGTTTTTGTGTAGGTGAACATGTGTGTGGAGCTCATTGGCGAACTGGCGCTTCAGTGAGTTGATATTCATCACCCTCGTTTTTATCTACTTTATCATTTTCATACTTACTTTTCATACTTTATCATTCTATTTATTTCATTAAAGTGAGTTAGCTAGGTTGTTAGTAGGCTTCTGGTTTTTCCCTTACTACATTTTACACTTTTTATCTATAAGAATGTCAGTGCACCAAAGAGATGCCAACGCACTGTGTTGTCGTCCCAAACCTGCATTGTCGTCCTCGAACAAAGAGTTGTCTGAGGTGTAGTTTAGACTCCAGAAACTGGCTCATCTATCCCCAATTAGATTTTTGGGTCTATAGAGTGACAAAAGTACTTGAGTGTGCTCATAATTCTTGATCCTCATCCCAAAACATCTATTAGAGTGAGGTAAGTTAGGGCAGCCCTCGCCTCTCGGCTCTCCGTGACCTAGAGCCTTGATGTAGTTGGTCCCCCTCTCTTACACCAATTTATTCTTTTGTTAACAATCTTAAATGTCATGCATATTAATTTTTTTAATCCCACAAAAAATAAAACCTATAGCATAACATAGATGGTCACATGACTAGCTTTTGACAATATATATTGCCTAGATTTGAAACTGAGAGCATGAAGAGAGGATATATGATATATAAAATCTTTACTGTTTTTGTAGTTTTCATATTTGTTTCAATCCCCCCAGAAAGCATGTTTATGTTTATATATACAAATTTTGCATGTTGAAATGGGAAATCTACATATCCAAATCCAAGAGCAGCATACCCAGCATGGTGAATTTACCTATCAAAAAGGACAAAGCACTAGAAATTTTTGTTACATCCTAGCCTAGATTTCTAAAACTACTTTTCACGGTATGGTAATTATTGTGATGAATCATGAGACTAAAATCTTGAAAGTTACTTATTATGATAGAAAAATGCAATGTTATGTTACTGTATTTGAATGGAATGTTGATGGTTATTTGATGATATGAAATGATGAAATAGTATGAGATGATTCTATTTCTTTTAAAACAATTGTTAATGAAAATGAAATGATATGATGTAATGCATTGGTTTGGATAACTACTCATTTGTTCTTTGTGAAAATGCAAGAACGATCCGAACAACCTCTAGAGAGAGAGGGAGAGTATCACTTGGGAGAAGGGTAAGGTTACGAATCCTCTGCCAATGCCATCTGAGCTTAGCGTTGGTCATGTATTTGATCTCATAAACCTAAAAGTGTCTAGGGATGTCAATAGCGTGCTTGGAGGTAAGTCAACCTAAGGTGGTTGAGTCGTGTTGTTTTCGTTATGTTTGGTTGTGGCAATTTGGGGTTTAATAGCTTTTTTATTTAAATATATATGAGTAATATATATATATATACTATTGAAGCAAAAATGAAGGGTGGCGAAAAAGGCAGGTGTGCAAAGTTCCAAAGCAAAAGGAAGTGGATTGCTCGAAACAATGCCAAGATCAACTATGTGCCCTCTATGGCTAGGGCAACAAAGAAAGGCCTCAAGGTACCCTTGGGAAACAAATTAGAGAACTACAGCCTTATTGGGAGATTTGGAAAAAAAATTGTAGGGATACGATAGAAAAATGGATTGGAGAAAATTGGAGAAATTGTTTCCCCCCAAGGTTTTTGCCAAAGAGTTTTTTCTATATTGAATTCAAAAGTGAATGTGTGAGGGAGGAGATTTGGTGCAACTCATCATGGAAGTTGGATGGTTCATTCCTATATTACCAAAAATGGGTGTTGAATTTCAATCCAAGGGATTTCATTCCTAACAAGGAGTCATCTTGGAATCAGCTCTATAACTTTCCGCTTGAATTCTAGACAAAGAATTGTCTCAAGGAAATCGGGGATAGTATGGGAATGACGATGGAAATTGATGAGGACTTTAGGGAATCTAGATTGCACTTTTTTGCACGGATCAGGGTTGCCAATATCAAACCTATCCCTACAAAACTATATTTGGATACCCCATATGGTGAATGGGTACAACCAACTACAATAGAAGAGGAGAAATTATTTTGCCTAGAATGTAGGAGCCAACGTCATATGGAGTGCGGAGAGTCCTCCCAATGATCTGGGGTTAGAGGACACATTCTTGAGTAGGGTGGTCGCAATGCCAATTGAAAGAATAGAAAGGGTTGAAAATCTTGATCCGTGGAAAATGTTGGATGCGAAAGGGATGACAATGGATGGTAGGGATGAAGGAAAATTTAGGAAAAAAATGGTGAAAAATGACAACAAGGTGGTGGAGGATCCATGGTCAAAAGAGGAGGAGTCGAAAGAAGAAAAATTTGATATCACAAATCCTAGATGTATTAGCCAATCTGCTGCAAAATCCATTAAGGAAAATGTCAGTCAAGAAGTAGAAGGGAAGGAAAAAAACAAACAAAAGAGAAAGGAAATTACAATTGAGAAAGGGCTTTCCAACATTAAGGAATACATGCTTAGATCCAAGGGAGGAAGTACCTCCATTGGAGAACAATGAAGATTGTCATATGGAATGTCGGCTTGAATTCCCCTGACAAGCGATGCATGACCAAGTTCCATCTAGAGAAGTTTTTGGTCAATATGGTTCTTTTACAAGAAACAAAACTGGGCAATAAGGAGGCAAACTATTCCTCAAACACTACAGAACTTGGAATGGCATGATTAGGGAATATGTGGGGGCGGTTGGTGGGAAATGGATCCTCTGGAATCCTTCAACATTGGTGGTCAAAGAGGTTAGGAAGGAGTACAATTGGTTTCTTGTTAAGGTATCTCATTTTGTCTCTAGCATAAAGTTTTTTCTCTTTAATATTTCTGGGCCCACTAAAACTGAGGACAAGAAGTGGCTCTAGGATGATATTTCGGCACAAATTGGTACATTAGGAAATAAGTATATTGTGGGTGGGGACTTGAATGTGGTCCTTAACCTGGAGGGGTTTAGATGAAGAACATAGTTATCAAATATTTTAAGCAATGAGCAGCAACAACTTGGGTGGCATACTACTTAAAAATGGGGTTTTCACATGGACAAACTATAGGCTCGATTTCTCCAATATATCAAAAACGTTGGATTGGTTTCTAGTGTCTGAAGATTGGATTGATGTTGGGGATCTAGTTTAACATCCAAAATCCTACACTTGTCTCTCTCTGATCATTTTCGGGTGGAATTGCACATTGTCAAGGATTCGCCACCAAGGAAAAGCTATTTCAAATTTGAGAGCATGTGGTGTAGGTGCCCAAAACTGATAAACTTAATTGAAGGATTGTGGAATGAGGTTTCGAAGCATGAGGCACAACAAGTTTTATCTTCACTCATAAATTATTGCACTTGAAGAAAAAGCTGAGGGAATGGAATATTCGTTCATTCAAAAATAATTTCACAAAAAAGGAAAGGGTTGAAGTTGAGATGGAGGCGCTAAATGCAAAGGTAATCAAGGACAAAATGTTGAATGAAGACATTGTTGGCAGAGCATGTGGAGCTACTGGTGAAGGAAGAACTATTTTGGAAATCAAAAGCAAGAGAAAACTGGTTAGAAAATGGAGACCACAACACCAAATTTTTCCACATCTCAATCAAGGCGAAGAGGCTTATGAATAGGATCTTTGAAATAGAAGACTATGTTGGAAGGAGGACCTTCAAATCTGAAGAGATTGAAGTTGTTGCAGTAGATTACTTCAAGTCGATTC
The DNA here is from genome assembly GCA_007258455.2 of Sequoia sempervirens. Lineage (NCBI taxonomy): Eukaryota > Viridiplantae > Streptophyta > Pinopsida > Cupressales > Cupressaceae > Sequoia > Sequoia sempervirens. The sequence goes on from VDFB02357941.1 coordinate 70,065, forward strand.
TAGCTCCTGTTGATGGAGCAAATAGATGGGATTTCTCGGCCATCACCAACGCCATTCCTCTATTGGTCAACAATGAAGATAACAAAATTCTTATGGAACCATTCACATTGGATGAGATGAGAAAGGCCGCATTCCTATTGAATCATGATAAGGCTCCAATACTAGATGGGTTTTTGGCTGCCTTCTATCAAAAGTTCTAGCATTTTGTGGGCAAAGAAATTTGGGAGATTGTAGAGTACTTTAGGAGTAATAAGTTTTTTCAGGGACCTAAACAACATTTTCATCACATTAATCACTAAGAAGGATGAATGTGCATCTTTTTCAGAATGCAGGCCAATCTATCTTTGCAATACTATTTACAAGATCATCTTGAAAGCTCTTGCAAATAGAATGAAGAGGATTTTAGGTTTCATCATCTCTGAAGAGCAGAACGATTTTACACCAGGGCGTGAGATAACATATAGCATCATTCTTGCTAATGAAGCTTTACACTCCATTCAATGCACAAGATAGAAGAGTATGCTAATAAAGCTAGACATTAGTAAATCCTACGACTGGGTATGTTGGAGGTTTTAGATGAATGTTATGGGTTGATTTGGATTTTATAGAGAATGGCTTGATCTGATATTCTTCTACTTTTCATCTCCTCGCTTCTTGATCGCGATCAATGGTTCCCTCTATGGATTCTTTAAACCCTCACAAGGCCTACGGAATGGGGACCCCTTGTCCCCCTTCCTGTTTGTGATTATGGTGGAAGCTTTGGGGAAAACAATTTGTGTCCGAAGGGAGGATGGATGTTGGCATGGGGTGGTGGTGGAAAGAGATCTCCCTTTGATCTCTCACACCTGTTCATGGGTGACACAACAAATTTGGTGAAGCAACCTTGTGGGAGGGGGAGGAGGTAAAGAAAACTAACAATTCCTACGTTGAATGCTCAGGATAGGTAATCAACAAAGAAAAGTCAAAAAAAAAAATTCTTCATGAAAAAAGTGTTGCAAAGGAGAATTGCACAAATGTTTGGCTTCACTATTGAATTTATTTCATCCAAATATTTAGGGGTGCCTTTATTTGAAGGGGCTAACAAAACATCTCTTTGGAAGGATGTAATTGTAAAATACTAAAACAAAGCTACAACCTAGAAGGGATGATAGTTGTCTTTGGCCAAAAGAATTTTGATGATTAAATCAAATTTGGCTGCAGTCCCAATTTACGTTATGTCATGTCTATCATTAACAAAGAAAGTGGAGAACAAGTTAAAAAAATAATGAAGAAGTTCTTGTGGGAGGGCTCAAATGTTGAGAAAAGAATATAGTTGCTGCTCTAGGATATGGTGTGCAAACCAATGCTAGAAGGAGGTGTTGGAATTAGGAAACTGGGTGACCAAAATAAAGCAATTGGAGCTAAGATAATCTAGAAAATGTATACCAAGCTTGATACCCCATGGTGCAGAATCATGAGGAGAAAGTATTTAGACTCGAACGACCCCCACAAAATATTGACAATTGCAAACTCACCTAGTGGTTTGGCGATTTGGAAATTCATGTGGAACTGTAGGTCGACTATCATTGAGTATCTGACTTGGAAGATCAAGGATGACAAGCTGGTAGATTTTTGGAGGGATTCATGGGATGGAACTCCACCATCGGGAAAAATTGAAGTACTTAAACCTCTGCAAGTGGTGCTTGAGGGAACTGTTGGGTCAAAGGTCTCTGATTACATTAGATTGGTGGACAAATCTATGTCCAAAAAAATTGATTGGATTGATTTGAGAGAGGTTCCTAGGTCAGAAGAGCATAAATGTTTTTTTATAGGAGGAGCTAAGGAAAAGGAGATCTTTTTTATGGAGGGGGACAATGAAATCATTTGGTGTGCTGAAAAATTCAAACAGTATTCAACCAAGCTGGGATATTTGATCTCATAGGTGCACTCAATTCAAATTGGTTGGTGAATTAAACTATGTTGGGGGAGTTCGATTCTACCTAAAGTCAGGGCCTTCCTCTAGATGGCTCTCCATAAGTGAATCCTAATGGGGGATCACCTTCATAGCATTGGCATAGAAAGTCCCTCGCATTGTGTGTTGTGTAAGGAAAATGAAGAATCCTCAAACCACCTTCTTTTGAACTGTCATTTCGCAAGTGTTGGGACTAGATTCAGTCAAAGTTGGGTTGGTCGGGTCTGAGGAATGAAGATCTTAGGGCTTTTCTTGAAGGTTGGCCCGCCCACCATGGGTATACAATGTGGGGAGCTATCTGGCACACGGTGCCATCCATGGTGGTGTGGTAATTATGGAAAGAAAGAAATAGATGGATCTTCAAAGATACAAAATGCACAATTGCCCAAGTTGTCTCAAAAATTAAGGTTGGCATTTGTGAGATACTCAATAGCAGGATCCTTAGTAAACCTAATCAAGCATTCACCAGCTGGGACAATGAACTGCTTAAGGAATGGTTAGCTCTCATAACCCTGCACATGATTCAAACCAAAATGGGAAGAAAAGGTAAGAGGGAAAATGTGAAATAGTCAGTCCCTCTGAGTGGATGTTTGAAACTTAATTTTGATGGGGCTGCAAAGGGCAACCCCAATAGAGAAGGTATTGGATGAATTGTAAGAGATGATGTTGGAAGTATGGTATGGGAAGTTTCTAAAAGCATTAGGGTTGCCACAAACAACAAAGAAAAATTTGAGGCACTGACAAGGGGGATTAGAGAATGTATCTCTAGAGGATATAGGTAGGTGGACATTGAAGGAGACTCTATGATATGTGTTAATGCCATTATCAAGAAGCATATACCAAATTGGAAATTGCAAGCATGGGTCGAGAGATGTATGGCGGATCTACATAAGCTTGAAACCTTCACAATCAAGAATATATGTAGGGAATGCAACACGATAGCTGACTTGCTGGAAAATTTGGGCACAAATGGAGAGGTCATGGACAAGATGGGGTCAGATTCATTGGCTTGGTCTGGTCTAGATAAAACTTTAACCAAGGATTCTCAGGACACCATGGTGGTATATTGAAGTGACTTCACTAACTATTTGGCGACGTCCCCTCTGGCTGGTCAGGATTTTCCTTTACAGTGGTCATCAACTATGCTTTGAATATGGTTTCTACTTCTTTTGGTGGAACCACATGTGTTGGTTTCACATCCTTCCCGGGGTCTTCAATGGGCATTATTGTCTAGCAAATGGATCATGGATCTTCCTTTGGAATGCAAGGATGAAAGGTGTACACCTTCCCATGTCAAGGCTATCCACTTCGAGATATGGAAAATGTTTGGAGACTTGTGACAATTGCATCTATAGTTTTGTTGTGTGGGAAAGGGGTAGAGGAGAAAATATAAAAATAGAACATAACACAAATATTTATATTAATTGAATCAAAACATTATAGAGGTTTATCTAAGCTACTGCTACTCATTCAAATATTCTCCCATTACATAATCTTGAATATTGTTGGAGATTCTTCTCCTTATAGACATCAAAATACTTTCATTGTTACCTCTTCTTATTCTTACTGACATATAACAACATTGTAGTATTAAAAAACTAAAACAGTTATGATGGAGAGAGAAGGATAAAATAATATTATTTTTGCAACCCACAAAATGTGTAAGACTTGATTAGGAGTTACTGTAATATCATTTCAAATCTCTAGAAATCTTACTTCAAAAAATTTATCCTTAAATTATTTTTAATGTTGATACAGAGGCTAAGCTGGTGAGGACAGATACAATAGAGTAGTTGAGATTATATTTCAAACACTCCCCCTTAATCTCAACTAGCTGAAATTCTTCTCAAAAAAAAAAAATCTGGAGCTTCCATCTTCATTTCTAGCTCTTGACATTTCCAAAGAATCCATCTTCATTTCTAGCTTTGACATTTCCAAAGCTTCTATCTTCATTTCTAGCTCTGACATTTCTGGAGCTTCTATCTTCATTTCCAACTTTGGCATTTTCAAAGCTTCTATCTTCAGCATAAACACCCAAACAACTTCTCAAATATTCAAATGCATCTTTTCTCAATGGTTTAGTAAAAATATTAGTAAATTGATCTCCTGATCTACAAAACTCTAAACATATTTCTTTGTTATTCACTAGCTCTCTTATAAAATGCTATTTAGTATCTATATGCTTGCTTATTTTATGAAAAATATATTTTTTAGAAAATGCAATGGCTGAGTTATTATCACAATAAATATTTGTTGCTTCATCTTGTTCATGCATCAACTTGGTTAGCATTTTTCTTCCCATCCATATAGCTTGACATGCTACTCATGTGGCTGCCACATACTCCACTTCTGTTGAAGAAAGAGTGACAATGGGTTGTTTCTTTCAATCCCATGATACAACCCCTGTTCCAAAATGAAATGCATAACCAGAGGTACTTTTCCTATCATCAATACTACCAATTATTTGTGTATCCAATGAGTTTGAACTCATCTACAACTAAATATAAAATTCCATAGTTCTTAGTTCCACAGATGTGCCTCAATATCCATTTTCCAACTTGCCAATGAGAGTCTTTTAGAGACTCCATGAACCTTGAGATAAGGCTCACACCATACATGATGTTAGGCCTTGTGTCCATCAAATACATGAGATTTCCAACTAGCCTTTTAAACAATCTAGGATCAACTAATGAACCATCTTCTTTGCTTAACTTTAGTCCTATTACAATTGGTGTAGGGGTTGGCTTGCAATTCAACATATTAAATCTTTTCAATACATCACTTGCATACTTTGATTGAGAAATAAAAATAGCATATGCTGATTGCTTAACTTTTATTCCCAAAAAATATCTCATAAGACCAAGATCAGTCATCTCAAACTCTTTCATCATAGCTGCCTTAAAAGAACTTATAGAAAGGTACCCCATAAAAATAAAATCATCTACATAAAGACAAACTATCAACATTTTATCTTTTTCATCCATCTTCATATATAAATTAGGCTCACTTCTACACCTACTAAAACCATTTTTAATTAAATAAGAATTAATTAGACTATACCATGCTCTAGGAGCTTGCTTGAGTCCATAAAGCACCTTTTTTAGCTTGTATACCTTGTCTTCATGACCTAAAATTTCATATCCTCCTGGCTTCTCCACATAAACTTCCTCTTCAATAAAATCATTTAAAAATGTAGATTTTACATCCACTTGAAAAACAGGCCACTTGTTTTGGGCTGCAATGGCCAAAATAGTTCTTACCGTATCCAAGCAAGCTACAAGGGAAAATGTTTCATTGTAATCAATACCAAGATGTTAAGTGAAGCCTCTAGCAACCAGCATTGCCTTATGCTTCAGCGCATTTCCATCCATGCCATGCTTTGTTTTGTAAATCCACTTTACGCTTATGACATCCTTTCCTTGCAGACGATCCACCAACTCCCAAGTGCTATTCTTTTCAATAGCTTCAATATGTTCATCCATAGCTTCATACCATGCTTCATCCTTTATTTCTTCAACAAAAAACATTGGATCAACAACTTCTGAAAATAAAGAAAAAACAAAAAAAAAAAATTGATGTTTCAACATTAAAATCAGATTCATAGATATCTCTTAAACTTCTTGCTTTTCGCTTCAATAAAATTTCCAATGTATGATCCGATGAGCTGCTTCTATCAACTGAGTTTGATGGACTTTCTAATGACATTATGGCTAGTGTTCCTTGTGGAGTTTTCTGTATGGGTGAAAAAAATTGATTTCTTGAAATTCTTGCTATAGAAGGGCGTGTAGCTTGTGCTACAACTTGTGTTGGATGTCCAGGAGTGGAAGGAGGTATTTCTTGAGGAATATATTGTTGTTCTAACACTTCATCAGTGATATCATCATGTGAATCAGCTATTGGTATACTTATTATTTTTTCTACACTTCCATCCCATGCTTCATTCTCCACAAACTACACATCTTTGTTGATTATGACTTTTCTAGTATTTGGATTAAACAACTTGTAAGCTTTTGTATCTTCTGAATACCCAAAAAATATACAATTATCACCTTTTTTATCCAATTTCTTTCTCAACTCTTCATGCACATGAGCATATGCAATGCATCCAAAGACTTTGAAGTGTGCAACACTGTGCTTTCTACCACTCCAAGCCTCTTGAGGAATCATATTCCTTACACTTGTAGTTGGACATCTATTTAAAATATAAACAACATTTGTTACTACTTTAGCCCAATATTCATTTGGTAAATGCTTTAACTTCAACATAATCCTTGTCATATCCATGATAGTTCTATTTTTTCTTTCAACCACACCATTTTGTTGAGGTGTGTAGTGCGTTGTAAATTGTTTGTGAATACCATGTTATCTACAAAAATTCAAAAATTCATTAGAACTATACTCACCACCTCTATTAGTTCTTAATAATTTGGTGTAGTAACCACTTTTCTTCTCTACAAGAGCCTTGAACTGCTGAAAGACTCCAAAGGCGTCATATTTATGCCTCAAGAAGTAGACCCATGTCTTCCTTGTATAGTCATCAATAAAAGTTAGAAAATATGTACAACCTCCAATGGAAGGAGTTTGCATTTGTCCACATATATCAGAGTGGGTAATCTCAAGAGGTTTACAAGCTCTTTCTGATTTTCCAACAGGGAAAGTCTCTCTATGTTGTTTACCCAAGATGCACCCTTCACATACTCTTTCCAGTTTTTGAATCAATGGAAATCCTTTAACCATATTCTTTCTATGCAACAAATTCAGACCCCCAAATTTTAAGTGACCAAATCTCAAATTCCATAACCAAGATTCATCCTTTACAACTAACTAAAAATATATTTTAACAATTACACTACCATTTTGTTCATTTTTAGTTCCAATTTCTTCTTTTTTAGGGCCAACTTGTTCTTTTCTAGAGCTAGCTTGAGAGACATTTATTATAGGACAATTTTGAGAATTTTCAGCCTTGAAGGCTGCTACAACTTGTGTATTTTCTGATATATGATGAGCTTCAACTGCATTTCTTTTGATATCAAGTTTAAACCTCAAAGGGAACATTCTATTTGTTGTCATTTGTACCTCTGCTATCAATTGAGTACTATGAGCTTTATCAACAATAACACATGCAGTATCCTTCATATAAATTCTATATCCCTTTTGCACTAACTGACCAATACTCATCAAATTATGCTTCAAACCAGCAACATAAAAAACATCATGAATGACCTTTTTCTCCCCCTTTCTAGTTAGAATATCAACAATCCCTTTTCCTATAACATTCACTTGATTATTGTTCCCAAGAGTAACATTTGAAGTAACTGATTTATCCAAGCTAGAAAATAACTCTAGATTTCTAGACATATGATTCCTACAGCCAGAATATAAATACCAAATATAATTTGGACTCTCTTGAACCATATTGCATTCAACCAGTGATTTTGTAGAAATTGCTTTAGCAATCTTTGTGCATGCAATAAACATAGAAGTTTTTGTAGAATTTTCTTGGTGATTTTGATTTTGTCTTCCTTAATCATGTTGTTTCTTTTTGCATTCAGAAGAGTAGTGACCATACCTCTTACAATAATGACATTCAATATGTGACTTTTTTTGTCTTTGACTAGTTGAATGATTATGAGAGTGATCATTGTTATGTCCTTTTCCACTTTGGTTTCTGGGACTGCTGCTACGTCCTCTAAATGTATTTCTTCCTCTACCCCTAGGAGTGAATCTACCTTTACCTCTTCCATGACTTATTGAAGCCTAAGATGAGAATGAATTTTCTATGGAAGTGTGTGATCTATTCAACCTATATTCATGG
>VDFB02357942.1:0-23714 GCA_007258455.2 Sequoia sempervirens
ATGCATGTGATGACAGTAAAAAAAACGTAAATATTGTTGGAGATTCTTTTGATTACCATAGGTTAATTTGGTCTTCTTTATATGCTCAATCTAAAGTTATGTAGGTTTAGACTAAAGAGCTCGATATTATTTCTATTTTCTCTTTTATTTATTCTAAGTTTTAACATATAAATTTTAGTATTCCTAAGGGGACAAGACTCCCTTTTCTAACAAGCTTGATCTTGTCTTTTTTTTTTGCATTATTGCACTCTTTTTATAGGTTGATATTTTTGAATGTGTCGTGTCGTTTTTAGCCATGTAGTGGCATTTTTAAGTCGACATTTACACACCTAATCTCTAACATTTCTATTTAATTTATAGCTAATTTTCACCTACCCTAACATTTATGTTTAATCTATTTATTTTTGCACCTCCCCTAATATTTATGTTTAATATATGGTGTTTTGTGCATACCCTAACTAGTGTTTATGTTTAATCTATTACATTTTTGCACCTGCCTCTGAGTTTTTATTTATTCTATATATTTTTTGCGCCTTATGTAGAATTTATGTTTAATCTTTGGCACTTCTAACTATCTCCTAGCATTTATATTTCTACAACATTTTATTTTGGTTTTCTTGGGATAGTTATGTTGTACACCTTGCATAATGCTTAAAATATAAAATAATATTTATTTGTGACACACCTAGGGAATCTAAGGATATGTCCATTAGATAAGTTAGGAATTCTTGGAGATAATTTATATGTTGTTAACATTGGGATAAATATTTAATGTTAGTTGCACATTGGAAAAATATTTAATATTTGAAAAATTTAGTATTGAAAGGAAAACATTAGTACCAAAAATTAAATAAAAGTGACATGATTTGGTAAGCTTGTGATTTTAAGGGAGCATGGTTTATGTAATACAATAAGGTGGCTATATGCAAGCTTGTTTCTATAAAAAGTCACATGAGTAGTTGTTGAGGGGCGACTATCATAACCTTCAGGCTTGTTGGCTAACGTGGGTTGCACATATCTTATAAGCTACACATGTGAGGAGAGAAAGCATGGATTGGGATGTGTGGTTACATGATTTTTACTTGCTTGTATACATGTACAATTTAGGAGCTTGATTTTTAATAATATTTGTATTGAGACTTTGCATGTATATTATAATATTTGTTCATAAGATAACATAGTGTTCAAGTGCTTTTGGAGGCTAATTTTTCCCTCGTGAGGGTTTTTATAGGGTACAACTTGTGTCATTGATTTTATATTTATGTATTATATTTATATTATGAATTATAAATAACTGTTTATATATTTTTTATCTTAGGGTTATGTGGAAATAGTTATTATAGATACAACATTTCTTTTATTTGGTATTAGAACTTGGTTATTAAGTTGTGGGAGGAGGTATCCCAAGTATTGCAACCTTAGGCACAAGAAAATTCTTGTGCATAGTTGAATCCATGACCTTGCGATAGAGTGAACGAATTTTCAAGGTTGAAAATATGTTAATAGACTTAGGTTGTTGTAAAGAAAGGGTTTGATAGAGAATTAGAAAATGGATTTTATGCTTGGGCTCTTTCTAAGAGGATTTTAGGGGTAAGATTTTTCTAGAAACCTCTTGAATAAAATAAATCTCACCATTGAGTCTAAAAGGCCCAAAAACTTATGTATCAAGATAAAAAATGATAGGGTTTAGATAAATCTAATTATTTTAGCAATTTTTATGGCCATGGAGATATCCTTGACATGATTGACTATATAGTCTTACATAATACACATGAGTCATAGTTTGGAGATAATCTAGTTATTGAGAATATATTATGTTTGTAGGGTATTCTTGGTGGCATCAACAATGGTAAAACATATCAACAAATTTAAGTAAAGATATAATTGTTCTATTGGTCGTTGGGTGTGATAGAAAATGTATGACATAGATATGACTAATGTGTAAAGTACAAAAATATTTTTTCCTAGTGGGTGTTCATGAATAACCCATGGGGAGCTAAAACCCACTACCTATTGTGGGATATATATACCATTACGAATCACAACTTTTTTCTCTATTGAGGAGCTACCCATGTTGTGCTATTAGCTCAAGTATCTTGACTATGATTTTATTGCCACCTAGACACTAGTGGTCTCACCCAATAATTGCCTAGAAGACACCTAGCAGACATTGAAATAGTGGCATATTTTCTTTGTGAAGCCTAAAAGAGGTATATTTTTCTAGGAGTCAACTTTCACCCTAGGAGTCATAATTTTATTTTCTTGTAGTCAATAGAAATATTTTTTTATGTATTGCATTATGGTATTCATGGCGTTTCAAAAAAGTATACTTTGAAAAGAAAATGTCATTCACAATATGGTTTTTCTCTTATTGATTTAACATGTCATATATTATGCCCACGATGTCCAATATTGGAGTTCTAATAGCTAATATGGAGAATTTTGTGAGCACTTTGCAGTGGATTAGTTTTGAAGATGTTATATGTGAATTGTTCAATTACATTTATGTTTGAGCTAATTTTTGGTTCATTTGATTGTGGTACTTTGTGAGTTTCTAATAAATTACATTTGTAATGGAATAACTTACATAAGAGAAGGAAATGATATGTAATATACTGCAATACTTGATAATAATAGAGGATAACATGCCACTTTGATGGGGAAAATCTCCAAATATCTCCAATGAGAACATAATTTACAGTATATGATGATAATTTAAACTTATTTATAGCTCCTATATATACATAATTATTCCATTGATACTACCCAAGCCAACTTAGATACTTAATTATAATCCCTAGGACAACCTAACTACTTATGTAAGAATAAAATAATGATTATATAACTTAATTAGGAGTTAGGTAGCCACAAGATGACTACTCATTATCCCAAGCATATGTGTGACTAATGATGTAGCATGTTGTGTTGTCCTCAACAATAATCAAATGTGGATGCTTTTGCATAAAATCCTCATTTTTTTTGTAGCTTCTTTAGCTTTATCAAATACTTTGTGACCACTCTTTTCCATAGCCTCTTGGTGGATGTTTGTAAAATTATCTGAAGATATGAAACAATTATGCCCTCCTCATCAAAATCTAATCTTAGTAATATGCTACAACTTTATTCTAATAGCCTTCTTCAAACATTATACACAATGAAAACCCAATAAATTTCAGAAATTAACTTGCACAATGAAAAGATAAAAAATATCATAAAAGTTAATAAAATAATAAAATGAGTTCCTTGCATATGTAAGACGAGAAGAAAGAAGAAAGGTAGGAGTAGATCTATAGCTAACTAACCCTATGTGACACATGTGGAAAACTTGGGACAAACGTAAGGACATGTGGAAAGCCCCTATGAGGTGAGACAAAAATATAAAAAACCTCTAAGTGAGCTTGAATATAGTATGATTGTCTATTAGGTAAAATTAAACTAGATCTTGTAAAATTACTTTTCACACTAACTAGTATGTGGTAGAGGTTAAGGAAGGGGCACACAATGTGTTTAGTTTGGAGTGCAAACTATACCCTTGGCTATTGTTCATGGATACATGTACTATACTCATTTAAGTTGAGTTTGACTAAAGTGTAGTTGTAGATTAAGAGGTTTTGTCATTAATCTTCTAGAGGGTGTGAGAATCCATTTCCAAAACCTTATCAAATAAATATAATCTTTTATTATTTTTGATGCTAAGAATCATAATTATATATTTGAAACTCTATAAATTAAAAAGTAACTTAATATATTTTAAATAAAAACTAAATACCCATAATTTATATAGACCATTTAAAATTAATCTTTAATAATTTATCTCATATTTGATATACAGTGAATGAATGATGAAATAATAAATATATAGTTGAAAGTGTACACAAATAATAATATTATATCACTATTGATATATTCATATGTGTAAACTAAATGATTGAGTTGTAATTTTGATGTATGATGATTTTAAATTCATTAATAAGAGGATGGAGCCTCATTAATGCATAAATGATAAAGTTTGTATTGAATATTGTTTTCTTTTTAAGTCTAGTCACTACACATGCTTCTTTTTATTTTGCCTAATGTGCTTCCTGTCAAATGGAATGAGCAATGAGAAAAGTGTGTAGTGAGCAGTGGGAGCACTCACCTTCTTATCTCTTCATTCAATCTTTAGCACCTGCTGCCAATGCTTCAATCCAAGAAATAGGACAGAAATCATTGGTAGATGAGATGTATTAAAACACACCAAAGCTGCTCAAGGAAGGTGACATCAAAATTGACTATTTGAAAGCAAAATTCTTTCATACAAAAAACAAATGTATTGACCTTTAATCCTCATGGAAAAAGTGTTGCAGATGGTGGAAACGATGATTATACATCATTTTGATTTTGATTACTTCCACTAAAGCTTAGGAATCTGGGCAGCGCAGGACACAACAGTTGTGGGCTTTATATTGTCAGTTACCCAAAAGTTAAATCTACATTTTGTATTTATTTTCCACGTATAAAATGTGGATAAGAATTATTCAAAAATTCTTAAACACTTTACCAAATGTGTAACAGAAGCAATTTAGCTTTTGAGTTGAGTGGCTGTGAATCCTAAAAACAACAGTTATCCACTAAGCGTAGGAATTTGGCAGCTATGCATAAGATAAATCTATTCATTTTGCTTATTTTCCATACATCACATGTGATAAGAATTACTCAAATATCATAAACACTTTATCAAAAGAGCAACGCAAGCAATTTGGCTTTTTAGTACAACAGTTTTTAACTTATATTCCTTCTTCAGATATATGTTATATGAATGTTCGTTGGCAGAGCTTTGGACTATCAGGTCCTAAGTGTTGGACTGTTCGGGTGATTTGACCAAACTGTGGGAGTATCCCACACATATTTTGCAACATAAAACCTATCTTTGTAGCATTTCCACACCATGGTGTCCAACGTAGCCCATATTCCCATCCTTTCATGGGGTTTTAGAATGTAAATTATTCACACTTTCAAACTAATCACATTTTTTCCCTGAACGTGATCACTATTTGAAATGAAAACTTGGAGGCACCGCATATCATCACATTCATGCTTTCTAGGCTTAGGATTTCATAAACTTATCTACATCATTAGAAGTTTTAATAAAGGTTATGTACGGAAGTGCATTTGATATGGAAACCTCTCTTCAATGGAGATAACAAAACATGTTATTAATGAAATAACATGGTATGTCAGGGTGTTGTGCCAATTTTAAAGGTAAATTGTTAGGAGAAATATTTAATTCTGGGAATAAATCTATTTAAATTTAGTTTAGAGCAAGAATCATATTATCATCTATCACATAATCTTTTATACAAGAGAAGTTTGATGTGGTTTGAGAAAAAAATCAAGAGAGAGTAGATAGACAAACAAAAGTTGATCAAAAGAGTAGACACATAGAAATATATTGAATGAGATCATTGTGATCTTGTTGTAATTCAAAGGCTGATGTTGAGAAGTTATAATACATGTCTTGATCAAAGAACTAGTGTTGATCTACACAAGTGTTTTGTTTTCTTATAATAAATTATAATAAAAAAAAAGTAAGAAAGTGAGATTGGCTGCAAGGTTGGATAATTCTTAGTTGAATCCTCTATCCTTGACTACATTTTATATGCTATGATTTTCTATCAATATTGTTGTATATTTATATGTTAAAATATAGTATAGTTAGTGAAATCTTTCTTGTTGTTGTAGATAGGTTGAAGGTTCAAATAATCAAGTCTATTTTTATTTATTTGGTGTGTATTTTTTGTCAAGAAAATAAATATTGTGGATGAAATGAAAGGGGAATAGGCAAGGTAGGTTTTGAAGGGGGTAATGTACCTATTTCCCAACTTTCATTAGGAAAAAGAGATCCCCTAGGGAAATATTAACTTTCAACGATTAGGTGAGTCAATCTTAATGAAGATCTTCTTGTTTTCCTTATGACTGAGGACGGGGTAAATAAACCTGAAATGCACTTTTGGGAGATAAATAAAAAATACCAAATGAATGCAATTATGCAATGTAAAACATGAATCATCAATTTAAAACCTTAATCTAACATAATCCAATAAACTTTTGGCAGATCTGAGATGAGTATGAATTTATGCATTTGTCACCAAAAGTTCCCCCTGAGTGTCCTCTTGGGACAGATTCACCCTAGGGTGAACGGGTCTTGCTATAGGGACCCAAAATCTATTTTCACAATCCTTTGCTCCTGAATCTACACTCTTGATTTCTCTGGAATTCACAATTGAAAAGTTGGAAATAAATTATACAAGTGAGTTTCTGTGGCTTGACAACTTTGATGACAACTTTGAAAAATTTGCAAAATTGCACTTTTGATCAATCTTCAATCCTTCTTCACTTGCAAATCTGCAACACACAAAAGAGGGGAAAATTGTTTTTTTTTGATGAATGGGGGTTTGCCTTGGTCAAACCCTGCTTTGGTAATTAAACCTTGAAATGAAATGAAACATGCATGGAAGGAATGATGAATGAGAAATGCTATGTTGTAATTCACCAAACCCTTGAATGGGATCCTTGAAGGATTGAAGTCTAACACATCTCTCCAAGGTCTTGATCTTGCATGAAGTGGCTTGATTGGATGTTGATCTTGATGCTTGAATCTTGACTTGAATGCTTGAAATCTACATCACAATGTTAGCTCCAAAAAAATGCACGAATGAAGAGAACTTTGACATGTTGCTTGAGATCTTGAATGCTGCAACAAATGACTAAGAAATTTGCTCTTGAACACCTTTGATAATAATATTTACTTTAGGAATGCTTTCATGAAAACTCTAGGATTTGAATTGATAAAAAGACCTTGTATTTATAGGCAATTTTCTAATTTCCTAAAAATTAAACATCAAAGGCCAACAATTGCAAATTGGATTTGAGTCATAAAATGCCACCAAAAACATATTAAAAATTGGGTTCCTAAAATTAAGGGGGACCCATTCTCCCTTGGACGAATGGGTCCTAGGCCCCAAACCTAGGACACACCAATTTCAAGGCAATTTAATTAATGCTTGCAATTGTTTAATACAAGTTTTCCTTTCAAAAAATGAGATTAGTTATGTTTTTAAATGCATAATTGGGACAATTAGAGGCTTAATTAAGTCCAGTTTACTTAGGGACCTAAACATAGTGTGAAAATGTAAAGGAGTACATTTTCTGACACTACAATGGATATTTTAAAAAATACATAAACTTATTAACTTTAAATCATTTAGTATGTGAAGGGTATAGTTGTACAAAATAGTAAGCAAAAAAATTAATCACTAGAATTCAACTTCAAAGTTAAAAAGGCTACAAATTTTTTCAAGGATTGAAATAGTTTAATATTTTTAACTATGAAAGTGATGACATTTTCATTATTTATTATAGTTAGAGTGATTCTAGCAAAAAATTGTGATAAAGTTTTTGTATCAATGCTTCATATCACACTTTGTGATTCAAGACGTTGACAAAAACTTGAACATATTTTTTTGGCAAAAGCTCTCTAACTAATTATTAACTATGAAAATCATATCTTTAGTTTATGATTACATACCAAAATATTAATTGAGTAGGTTACTTCAAGCGTAAATTCTAAACATGGAGCAACTACTTATGAAACTTTAGAAAGGACTAAATAATCCATAAAAACTAAAGCTACCTCAATTATCCTCATAAATAATACTTGACTCAAACAGATTTTTATTTTAATTATAAGTAAACTTATAATTATCCTTGATATAGTCCAAGGTTTGGCTATGGAATGCTTGTCATAATAGTGGTTTACACCGAGGAATGGATTTTAGTTGAAATCACATATTTTTAGAAAATATAATGATTTAAGCCTTAAAAGTTCCATTTAAAGGATTCCAATTGAAGAGGGTTTGATCAAATCACCTTAGATCAAACCCCCTTGGATAGAACCTGCTAGTTTTAAACCATACCTATAAATGAGTCTCCTTTACACATATCAAAATGCTGATAAAAATCACTTTTGAGTTAGCTTTTGGGGAGCAAATAATTCATTTAAAATTTATTTCAAATGATTATGGTATTCCTTAGAACAAGCTATCCAATGAATATAATTTTAATATGTTTTGGTTTTGTTATGTATTTGTTTTTTAAGTTTTATTAAACATAGGTTTTTCATGAAAATGAATTTCTTTGTTCTTCACATGTGGAAAAATAGAAGATTATCAAAAATAAATTGACAAATATGAGTGCACCAGATATTGAAGTCCTTGATCAACAAAAAAAATAAAATAAAATTTTGACATATACCAAAAAAAGTTACATTATCTAGGCTATATGCAATTGTAATTTGTTTGACTTTGAAACTTGATTAAGGAAAAATATTCAATTAAAAGCTATCTAACCAAGTGGAAGCACTAGATATAAGAGTTACAAATCTAATTTGAAGAATTAAAATTTTATCCTTCATGAAAAAAAGTTATGATTATCGATGTGTCACTTTTTAAAAATGTTGTTTTTGAAAAAAAATCAATTTTAAATTGGGAGATGGAAAAGAAGTGCAATTTGATTCCAAAAATTTTGAAAAAATATTTTTAGAATCTCTGAGACAAATTGATGAGACTCTAGTTTGCACCATCTTCAAATTCCTCAGGTTCAGGCTATAGGTGCCCAAATGTGAAATTTAGTTAAAAATAATAATTTTAGTGTCGGTTGGCCAAAATTGTAAACCACTATTATGGGATCACCGTATGGAGATATCCAACCAAGATCTAGAGGTCTAATGGAAAGCAAAAATAATCAGAAGATCAAAATGAAAAGAATAAATTGTATTCCTACCAAAGATGTAAATAGAATAACATATGGATTTAGATTACAATGAGATCCCCTTGATTATAAAGGTCAATGTGATATATAATACAACATAATTTTATTACAAGTGTCTTAATATTATGATATGAGACATAAAGAGATGAGTATCCTAGGTGTACCCTAAATAAACTTAACTAACAAGTGTGAATAGGACCTAAGAAGTACACTAGTTAGGTAATATCCCTATTCACATAAACACCCCACTTAAGTGTAACTTAAGAGAATAAGAAAATATGTAAATATGAAATTATGGATCCCAACTACAAGGCCATGTTAGTGACCCATATATAAAATTAATCTCTCACAAATGAGGAAAAAGAGAAAACCCAATGGAACAAAAATCCTCCCTAAAATAAATAAATATAAAAGTCTTAAAACTATGAAGAGGAAAAAAAACACATGTGAGGAAAAAGTCTTCCCATAGGAGAGAAGATGTAACATACCCAATGTTTAACCCTAGAATTTTCCATGTTTTTACCCACATGTAAATAACATATGCTTGCAAAATATAGAAATAAAATTTTTCTTTTATAATCCATTAATAATATGCACATGTTTGGAATAAACCTAGCATTCAAAACATCCAATACATTTCAATAATAAAAGATGCATATTCAAAATTATCCCCATTTCGAATTTCCATTGCATTTTCATAAAGTGCATTACATAATTTCTAAGTAATGGTTATCTATTTCATACACCCATGTAATGATAACATTTTTCCAATTTATAATTTCTCAATAAGAATAGAGATACATGTTTGCATACATAGCTTCCATGAGCTTAAAGGATTAGATATACAAATGGTCCTGATGTCCCTAGCTGGGCATACATCCTAGATGTCCCCAGCATTAGTGTGTACATTCTAGATGTCCTGGCCGTCAACTATATGAGGGAGAGCATCACTCACGCACTTTTTCACTAACCATGGACTTAATGTGGTCCCCCATACATTTACCTAACTAGTAAGATGGCCCTACCATTTGACGAAGATATTGGTTTGATAACCTCATAATCTTGGCCTTCTTGAGCATAATGTTGTGTCCTACACATCTAGAGACATCTGCCATACCTTGGTTTCCCTGCCTAACATGAAATCATGGATCATAATGAACTGTTAGTTTAAATAGTGGCTACTTACACTACTTTGGCCAAAGAATTCAACACCCAATACTTCAAGTGAGAGTCATCTGTCCACCCACCCTTTAGCTTGATTTGGTATTGACCATAAACATAACATACATTCACTCTAAGGTGATAACATAACAAAATGTTCAACAAGGTAATTCCCTTAACCATGGATTTCCCTAACTCCAAGAATATCCAAGTTCATGTAACAAACTGATTATCTAGGTTACAACCTTTCCCATGGCTTCCTCTAACCCCAGGTATAACCACACTAATCATACATGCACACATACTAGTGTCTAGCTAGGTTACCCCCTTTCCCATGGATTATCCTAACCCCAGGAATAACCTAATTAACCATGTTGGTTATTTATAATGTCATAACATTAAATGACTCTAGTCAAAGTATGACCACAACATTAAGTGCCTTCTTTTCAGAAGCACGACCTTATCAATAAATGACTCCAATCAAAAGATATAATAAAAAATCAAATGATCAATCAGATCATATAGGTTAATCCCAACCTATTTTCTTCATTCAGTAATCAAGTAAACAACCCAATCAAATAGGTTATTCCCAACCTAGGGTTTCAATGAAAGGTGATGTAATGATCAAGTGATCATAAATAAATTATAAAACCTCTCTTTAGTATACCTCAAATATTCATATGTTTACAATGTTCACTATATTTATATATAGTTTGGAGGACATTAGTTTTAGAGGAGTTCATGCTTCTGCACCTATAATTCCTTTTCTTTATATGGTTTTGGGTTGTTGGAACGTGAGTCCTCTTCTTGAATTCGTAAATAGGAATAGACTCATAATCAAAAAATAAGGAAATAACATAATCTGAAAATACTTTTTCAACTAGGGTAATGATGAATATTGATATAATAATCAATTATACTGCCTAACCCTAGGTAAAATAATCTCTTCTAGTAATTCAAGGAGATATGAGTAAACAATCAAGTATAGACTATCAACATGGTTTGCATGACAACACAACCTATCAATGATGACATGTCTATCATTCCATCATTCCCATTGTATTACTAACCTCTTTATCCACAAAGGTTTACCTAGCATCACAAGCTAACATATCAAGATAGCAACATATTCCACAATTCACTTTGCATGCAATATCCATATTGTCTTAATTTGAACAAAGTATAGTTCTAATAGCATTTAAGTCACACATACTTCAACATAATATAATTTAGTACTTCCAAATGATAGGGTATCATTAGTTCGAGACTCAAACAAGAATCTCGTAAGAATATTCCTTACTAGAGGATATAACTAAGTTCATTAGAACAAGCATACCATGCATTCAAAGATTATTCCAAAACTAGGGATTATATGAACTTTCATGAGAACTAGTATATCATGTAAACAAAAAAGAAATCTTTTCCAAACACGGGCATTTACAATCAAATAACCTTTCAAGCATAGATAATGGAGGAATAGAAATCAACATTCCTAGATATTAAGTTCCAACTTGATAATGTTGCTTTCCAATCTCAGCCTTCACCATTGCAAATGCTACTTCTCCAAAGTTTGACTAATCTCCAAACACTAGCCTCATACCAATTCTCTCAACAATACAATTGCAAAATAACAAAGCAACACACTAACTCTCAAGATCTCTAATTCACTTGCACATAAAATACAGTAGAATAACAACAAAGAAAAATTAGAATAAGAAGTGTAACAAATGATAGGAAGAGAACCTCTATATATATTAAAGTTTGAGCTTCCAAAAGCTACAAACAAGCTAACAATTCTACCATCTTCTTACTCACATGCAACGACTCAATTGATAAAACTCTTATATTGCAACACATGAGGGTCCTCATTCTTCCAATGGCTGAGTCAGCCTCATGTTTGTGACAACAAGACTCCATTTTGCTTAGTCAAACACAACAATGCATTGTTATAGGTTTCCTAAATGGTTTGCAAGTCGACTATCCTCTTACATTGCCGACAACTTTACATTGAATGGGTTGATGCATATCCAAAGGTTTAAGACTTCATATTTTCTTCCACATGCTATAGGTTTAGTGCCACATTTCTATTTTTTAGTTCCCCCAAGAGTAGCACAATCAAGACTTATTCTACCCATTCAAACCTACATTCATTCTCTTTTCCAACGTATAAAATTTATTCCATCTTTCATGCATGGGCTTTTGACTTGGTCTCACTTTAATTTATGTGCAAATTAAAAACTTAGTAATGCATTTCCATATGAGGTTGCGCTATGCACATAAGCATTGTTTTAAAATGCTTTATTAATATCAACTTCTACGCTTTACAATGCATTATATATATATATATATATCTCAATACTTAACATTATAATGTGCTATTCAAACACTTTTTTTATATTATATATATATATATATATATTAGATATATATATATATTTTCTCAAGATTATCAAATGCATTAATTACCAATTAATAAATATATAAGCATATATTGAAATAACAATTGTATATATACAAAAATATATAAGTATATTGATATATATGTATATACATTATTATATACATATATATTATATGTATATACATAACATTGTCTCAATTTCTTTATATTAACACATATACTCTCATTTGCATTGATCAACATATTTACACGAAGTACATATATATTTAATCGATTAGCATATAAATTTGAACACACAAAGAATAAATTTTCACCCGACATTTAAAGACCCAATGACACAACCCCAAACATGAACATTCAAAGACTAAAACTACATACTAGTACAAAAAATACTCAAAACCCTCATAGGAGGTTGCTTACCATTTCCCAAACTACCTCGATTCTACTTGACCATCTAGGGTGTGAGTGTGTGAATGCTTAGTTAGGCTCATTAAGGGTTACCAGACCAAGTTCCTCTCCTGAGTGATACTCTCCCTCTCGTACTTGAGGGCTTGACTCCTTCCTACATCCAACTTAGTGCATCTCATAGGTAGTTAGCCATGATTCATATGGAATTCATTTGCATTATAAATCATTTGCATCATCATAAAAGCATTAAAGTTTTCACATTACAATAAATATTCATTCATCGCATTTCCTATTAGTATAAAACATAATTTCATTCCTTCAAAAACAATAATGTATCTTAATGCATATTTCAGTATTTCATTCACCTATCAAATATATTAAAGTCCTGATTTACATTTATCATCATATTTATTCATGAAGGTAAAAGTAACCTAGTAACTAAGAGATAAGGTGTAACAAAAGAAGAGAGACTATGAAGCCCTCTCAATATAGAATCTACTATGCCAATGACAAATGCTTGAAATTAGATGTAGAAGATAGTCCATGTTCATTGAAAAAATTACTTTGCTTAGGAAGAAAAAAAGAAGGTGAATGCATGATATCTTCCCATTCTTGAAAGGAATATGAATGAAGACAAATAAAAAATCTATGAAGTCTTTGAAAACTACTTGAAAGTGTGACCTCCATCTTGATGCCAAAATATGCCACAACCAAGTTAGGTGTTCTAGGCCACATTGATGAAGATGAAAATCCAAAATATAGTAGAGATGAATGTATAATAAGATTCAAAAATGAAAATAGCTCCTACAAATTTTACTCAAGAGTCTCCAATTCAATACTAAATTGTGACAAATGATCATGTGGAGAAATAACAAAAAGGACTAAAGGTTCTCATATAATATTTGAAGAAGATGCAACTCTATAGAAGAAAACATGAAACAAATATTCGATATCCTTAATGGTGTCCTCCAAGACTAAAATATAGGATTCACAAGAAAACCTACAATATCTATCAAGTACTCATCCCAAGTAGCTATATCTAGAAGGCAATGAATTTCTTACTGAACTTAATCATTAAAGTCATGGATGTAGTAGTACAAGTCTGATCAAAATCAATAGTAGATGGAGAAGATGGAGTACAAGACTCAATAATTGGATTGCACATGTGAGAATACCCAAGTTCAAGCAACCAAAATTCTCCTCAAAATTAATATCCACACTAGAAGTTTGATCATTAGCCAAAGGATTAGAACCATCATTAGGAACAAATTCTAGGAAGGTGTGTAATCAAGATGCATGATCAACCTTATCAATAGAAATAATCTATTTTCTCTCTAAATCTAATTGAATTAGGAGTAAATTACATAGTCTTCCCTCCTCCATCATGGGTGATCTAATAGATGGAAATAAGATTGTTTGTAAAATTAGGTACACAAAAAAATTATTGGAAGTGTCATCCCCAATATTAGATTAGTGTACATAAGGAAGAAAAATCTCTCATAGGACCATATCATTCAATATTGAATGCATATATATTATTTTTTAATTATTAGAGGTCACCCCCTTGAAGTGGTCTGCTAAATTTTTTATTTTTACAAATATTTCCAAGAAATATCATAACAAGTGGTATTAGAGCTATGATTTAGGTCAACATTTTGGTTTCCACCATAACCTTCAAACCAGTGTGAATTTAGATCTATTTTTTTTAGTTTTTAGTTATGCATTAAATAAACTCTAAAAAAATAGAATTTGAAGGTAATTTTTCTAAAATTTATTAATATTTATATTTTTCATTAATTTGCTCTATAGACCACAATTTTTAGAATTAAACAAGAAATCCATTTTGGAAAGATTATCAAAAATTAGGTAGGGTTAGTTATTTGTAATTTGATATTATAAATAAAATAAGTTATTTAATTTAATGGTCAAAGTTTAGTCAACACTTTCATTAATTTTCTTTATAGGTTGTATTTTTGGATTTTTTTTTTAAATTACAATTTTGGAAAGTTTATCAAAAATTAGGTAGGGTTAGTTCTTTGAAATTTATTTTTTATACATAAAGTATATTCTTTAATTTAGTGGTCTAATTTTGGTCCAAACTGAAACATTAAATTATCTCACACCAAATGCTTTCCTACCTTAATAAATCTTAAAATAAAGACATAATTAAAGTCATGTCATCTTTAGGATTAGAGGAACTTTCTTTACATGTAAAATCTAAGGACCCATTTTATTTTCTACCACCTAAAATTGAGGAAAGAATTCCACAAGGACATGAAACAATGATACATTTCATTAAAGATAAGTTGCTTGACCCATTTTTAAAATCATTAAATGAGGATTTTACAAAGAAATTATTATAAAAAGTAAAGTCTCAGAAATACCACCAAGGTGGTTACAACCCTAATAAACCAAATTAAGGGATAGGAGAACCTTTTCTTGAGGTTAACAACTATACCTACCAAGAATAAACATTCATAAATTTGATGGTAGAAATTTAATTTCATGGATAAGCCTCATAGAACAACAATTTAAACTTCACAATATACCAAATCATACCATGGTTGACATAAATTTACTATATTTAGAATTAGGAACTTACTAATGGTACCAATGAAAGATGAGTGGTAGACAAGGACAAATGTTCAGTTGGATAGAATTTAGTAAAGAATTAGCAACCTTCTATGAGAAACCATGCATTGGAAGCTATTTTACCCAACTAAGAAATTTAAAACAATTAAGGTCTATTTATGAATATAATATTGAGCATTTGAGATTGGCACTTTGAGCTCTCAAGGTGACACCTTTTACCAAAGGATACAGTTGTACATTAATAGACTTAAAGACCAAACTCAACATGATGTTCGCTCATTGGAACCTTGTACAATTAGGAAGGCTATGCAAAAATATTTGTATTTTTGATGAACAAAACACCACGAAAGGTGAAACCATGAGAGTGATTGATAAAAATTTGACTACTCCTACTAGCAAAAACATGGACAAATTCTTTAACCTAAGATAAATTAGTAAGCTAGCTCTCCTCAACAAGAGATAGAGAAAAGAGAAAAAGGCCTATATTAGAATTATTCTAGCAAATGGTTGATTCATAAGTGTTCTAGTACATTGAGAAAAATAATAAGGTTGAAGAGGGAGAAGTACCTACAAAATAATCAAACATAAAACTTAAGAATGAGGATTCCAAGGAAAAAGAAAACACTAAGTACTATCTCCCTACATGCATTGAATGGAACAAATACACCACAAACACTCAAAGTAATCGGTAATATAAAAAAAGAAAAATGTGAAAGTGTTAGTTAATACTAATACAGTACATGCAAATTTTCTACTAATATTGTAGAAAATATATTCATACAAAATATCCAAAGACTTCATGGAATTTCTAAAATCAAATTGAAAAAAAGAGCCACCTCAAAATTCTTAATCAAGTGAAAGAATTTTCCAATTGAAGAAGCAACATGGAATGATAAATGATTCATATGAAATATTTTAAAGTTGCTAAGCATTGAGGGCAATGCTTTTCTAAAGGGGAATGAAATATTATGATCCTAATATGATATATTTCTAAGTATATATTATATATATACCTAAGGATAAACACTTGTGGCATGCTTAACCCTAACATAAATATTAGTTAATTATACACTAATAATTCTTAATCAAGGTGAAGGGGTATGTTCGTGCATAATTTATCCTATAAATAAGGAAGATAACTCTCTCCCATAGGATTATATCATATAATATTGAGTTCATGTATATTATTATTTGATTTTTGGAGATCACCCCCTTGAAGTGATCTACTATATTTCTGATTTTTACAAATATTTCCAAGAAATATCATAACATAGTGATTTACACTAACTAAGGAAAAAAAAGATAGAGTGGACCATGGAAGTTGCTTGGTCGGAGGGTCCTATGGACTCCTTGTCTAAATATTAGAATTATATTTGCTAGTTCGGTTCTATTTTCTATTTTTCCATGTTTTGTTGTTTGCTTGTTATTTCTTAGTTTGGTATGACCCAGTGGCTAGATTTTGGATGTTGTTTTCTCTATTCTTTGTAATAGTTTAGTTTTTTTTAATGGATATAGGGCCCTTCCCTGCTTAATCAATCAAAAGCATAGTTATTTACATTAAGAAAATTATTTGAAGATAAAATCCTTATACTCAAAATTAATTTAATGTATTATTTAGTAATTAATAGTTACAATACACTTGTAAAACTAAATTGTTTATAGGAGTATCTCAAAAAATAAATTTGGGTAAATTCTAGCAACATAATAGTACCTATAAAACTCACTATGAAACTTCCATCTCAAGAATCCAACAAATAGGTGAAGTAATACATAAAATCTATAGCATTAAAAATTATGACCCTTGAAAATTTCACACCATATTTTGTCCCCCCTAAATTATTGAGCCGAATTGGGTCCCTAATTTTCTAAATTATACATTCTATAGCCCATTTGTACCACTTTCCGATAAATTGCAAGCATTGAACAAATGCATGATCCAGTTATTATTTTGCCACTGACACTTAATGTCTTAGAAAATAGGGCTAGGACCCATTCGCCCTAGGGCGTATGGGTCCCCTATTTTGTCGAGGACCAATTTTGGATATATGTTGGTGTTGGCATTTTAACATTCAAAATTCAACTTGCAAATGTTAGCTATTGAGATTTAATTCTCAAGAAATTAGAGAAGTTTTTACAAATACCTAGTTATTGCATCATTTCAAATATAAATGATGTAGGAGCATCCGGGGGTACTAGCAATGAGCATCGCCAAAAATATTTATTTTTCTTTATTTAATTTTCAATAAGGGATAATATGGGCTAATGTGTGGGAAAATAATTGTTTTAATTTCCAAAATATGTAATTTCCCCCTACGATGATTTATAATTGTAATTTTGGAGGCAAATTAACTTTAGTAAGAGTTATTAAAGCATCTCAGAGGAATATTTTAGCCTAGGTGTCTTTTTCAAGGTGGGGACTACTTTTCCATGCATGTTCTTACATGTTGATTTTTATGATTTGCATGCTCTTGCATGTTGGGCACCCAAGCTTGCTTGTTAGTGCAAGTTCTTGCATGGAGTCATCAGCGCCATCAAAGATTAAGGAAAAATCTAGTTTGACCAAATTTGATTGGTTGAAGGCTAGGTGCCCATGTGAAGGATATGTGAGCATTTAGAATATTTTATTATTTATGATTTTTCCTCAAATTGGGATGTGATTTTTCCAAGGTGGTAATTGCATGTTGTTTTGGGAAACCAAAATGGTTTTCTCATTCACAAAATTTTATATATTGAGGCATTTTCATTTGAGAAGTTGGCTTTGGAGGAGTTGCAGGTTTATATAACCAGATGTTGCTGGATGAAGCATAGGATTGAAGACTCCGAGTGTTGCAATTTTTTGTATGTAGAAAGCCCATGTTGTAAGGGAGCTTATGAGCTTTCGCATATTGTAATCCCAATTCATATTTGCTGCAATAAAATATAGTGTTTTCGTTCTTACATGTATGTTGTGTTATGAGTTTTCAAATTTGTAAGAGGAGTCTCCTTCATCAATGGTATCAAAGCTGGAGTTCCTAAGTGTGCAGGGAGAAGCGTCAATGTGAGGAAGGTTGCACCAAGACCTGTGGTGGTGGTGTGTGTGCGATTTGTGTGTAGATAGATCGCCAAGCGTGAGGCAGTCTATACCTGAGAGGTTGCATATTGAGAGTGTGTGGAAAGTGATTGATGAAATGCTGAAGAAGAAAGGAAATTTTTTTGTCATAGTTGTGTATGTAGGTGAATAGGATGGAGAAAATATTATAGAAGCATTATTTGAGGATAGCGTGAAGGAATATGGTGAGAAAAGTATAACAGAGGTTGAGAGGAAAAAAGGTGAAATAATTGAAGAGAAGAATGATGTTGCAATGGTAGATGAGTGCCCTTTGGAGGACTTGAAAGTATTGGAAAATGAAGGTGCAACTAAGAGTGAAGGTGAAAAATATCTTGTAGTAGAGACATGTCTTTTTGAAGGCATGATGAAGGTGAAGTTGCAAGAAGTAGCTATGGAAGAAGAAGCAAAGAGTGCAAAAATAAATTATTCGTTGGAGGACATGTTGCTAAATTTAGAAGATGGTAATGAAAAATTTGCAGCATGCGTTGTTGGAGGCATGAAAGAAGAGAGAAAAATAAATTTTGCAGCAGTTATGGAGGAGTAGCTTGAAGGTGTAAACCTTGAAAAAGAGGGACAAGTTGCAGCAGAGGAAGAGGAAGTTGTGATAGTAGAAGTCACAGAGGTAAAGTTTAATGAATTTTGTAATGTTGAATTTACAATGAATTTGCATCTTGAAATGAGTAAAGAGTTAGAGAAGGAGGATTGTGTAATAACAGAGTGGATTGTACATGTTGCATGTCTATATGTAGAAGCTGTGAGAGATTGTGCATTTGAGATTTAGTGGAAGTGGTCAATTTGTGGTGGGCTGGATCCCACAAAGGAGATGAGGAGAAGAGGAAGCCCTTGGTGGAGGAGGATGACAATTTTCCCAACTAAGTGTTGGAAGAGGTGGAGGAAGAAATTCTTTTGTCTATATCCATGATGGAGTTCACTATAGGTTTTCCATAACTTGAAAAAGTAGTTCTACTACTCAACTGCACTTTTGTGAGCCTATGCTCACAAAATTCCTACTCTGCGTGTTTGATGCAGGAGCATCTGGGGGTACTAGCAATCAAAATCACCAAAAATATTTATTTTGCTTTATTTAATTTTCAATAAGGGATAATATGGGATAATGTGGGAAAATAATTACATTTTAATTTCCAAAATATGTAATTTTCCCCTATGATGATTTATAATTATAATTTTGGAGGAAAATTAACTTTAGTAAGAGTTATAAAAGCATCTTAGAGAAATATTCTAGCCTAGGTGTCTTTTTCAAGGTGGGGACCACTTTTCCATGCATGTTCTTGCATGTTTGTTTTTATGATTTGCATGCTCTTGCATGCTGGGCACCCAAGCTTGTATGTTAGTGCATGTTCTTGCATGGAGTCATCGAAGCCATCAGAGATTAAGGAAAAATCTAGTTTGACCAAATTTGATTGGTTGAAGTTTAGGTGCCCATGTGAAGGATATGCAAGCATTTAGAATATTTTTATTATTTATGATTTTTCCTCAAATTGGGACATGATTTTTCCAAGGTGGTAATTCCATGTTGTTTTGGGAAACCAATGTTGTTTTCTCATTTACAAAATTTTACATATTGATGCCTTTTGATTTGAGAAGTTAGCTTTAGAGAAGTTGTAGATTTATATAACCAGATGTTGTTAGATTGAGCATAGGATTGAAGACTCCAAGTGTTGCAGATTTTTGTATGCAAAAAGACCATGTTGTAAGGGAGCTTATGAGCTTCCGCATATTGTAATCCCAATTCATATTTGCTTCAATAAAATATAGTGTTTTCCTTCTTACATATGTTGTGTTGTTTTGAGTTGTGTTATGAGTTTTTCAGATTTGTGAGGGGTCTCCTTCATCAATAACAAGAAAACTATTGGAAAAATTATGATCAAGAGCACTATCAAACAAGTCAAGAGCAACATTTCAGATCTTTATTGCAACACTTTATGATTTCATCATTCCTTCCTATCCATTATCAATTTATCATTGATATTTCCATTGTGGAAGTGGAAACACTTACATGGGGTTTGACTAAGGCAAGCCCCTAAATGGCCCAACATTTTCCTTCTCTTTGAATGTGTAGGTTTTAGGTTTAGGGAGGATCAAGGGAAGCTTGAAGAAATTTTTTTCATTGTTACATTTTAAGCCCGACACCTTGTTAACCCATGAAAACTCACTTACAAAATTATCCAACAATATTTTGTCAACTTTGCAAGCCAAAAAAATGTTCTTAGATCTATCATCAGAGGACCTAAAAAATAGAGCAAGAAAGGCATACAAGGTCTTATACACCCTTGGGTGAATTAGTCCTCTTATATTCACACTAAAACCATTTTTTTTGGGTAGGTACGCAGTCCTTTGCACTTCCCATATGTTCCTGTAAACTGTTATTTTAGTCTATACATTATCGAATTATTACAATTTTGATATTAGGGAACATAGTCTAATTAGGCCAATCAAATAAAATTCATTCCAATCCATTTGAATCCATAAATGTATTGAGATCCAGGTCTAATTTGATCACCTTCATGGTTGAAAGTCAATCTATACAGGTCTTGTTGATCTCCATCTCAATGAAACCCTAGGAAAATGCCTTGAATCCTATTACTTTAAGCACTTAGGAATTAGGATCACCTTTTTCTATGTTTCCAAAGGTCATTAAATGGTAAATAGGAAATAATGAGCTAAAACTACCTAAAATGTGTCTCCCAAATATCCATTCAAAATATAACATAAATGAGTTCACATGATAAAAATATAGTGTATTCCTTATAGTTGTCATCATCTCATCATACTTCACTCACCAACTTGGGTGCTCCATTTTGAATCTATAATCTCCATCCAAAGATATCACTTTAAATATCATAACATACATCATAAGTTATCCAACAAGTGTATCTCCCTCTTACAACTCTCTTATGTGTCATAGATTCTCTT
This sequence comes from Sequoia sempervirens, assembly GCA_007258455.2. Lineage (NCBI taxonomy): Eukaryota > Viridiplantae > Streptophyta > Pinopsida > Cupressales > Cupressaceae > Sequoia > Sequoia sempervirens. Next base: position 21,393 of record VDFB02357942.1, read on the forward strand.
ACATTTTTGATGTGGGAAACCCAACCTTCAAAGGCTATAAATTTTGATATAGGAAGCCAATTAATCTATTTTAAAAAATGAAGGATATCTAGGAAATTCATTCTTCCACAATGGGAACTTGCTCTAGTTAACGACCATTTAAAAATTCTTTGAAGCAAAAATTGATACGTATAGCCTCAAAATTTACATTAAATTCTATGGCCCAAAAATTTAAAAAAATGGCTCTTAAAATTAGGATGCAAGGTTGATACAAATTTATTAATAGATATCATATGGGACCCACCTCTCCTCATGTATCACCAAATACTCATGCATGATTGAGTAGGTTTGGACTTGTCCTATAAGTGATTTTGCATATCTAATTCTGAATATAGGAATAAATGTGTCATTCTAGCTAATAGGTGAGCATGCCTCTATCTCACATAGGTGCAATCAGATAAGTATTGTACATATTTGTATAAGTGATTTTTCACATCTAATTTGAATATAGGAATAAATGTGTCATCTCTAGATAATAGGTGAGCACATGCCTCTATCTCACATAGGTAAGTATTGTACATATGTGTAGAGATATTACATCTTAGGGAATTTTTTCTATTTAGAGGTATCTATCCAACCAATTGATATGAGTGTTATTCTCAAGTATATTAACGAAATCATTTCCCAAGGTATTATGTGTTGATGACATGCAATTCAATTGAGAATTGACCCATATTATTTATGTTAATTTACTCTCTATGCATGGTATGATCCCACCTAGTTTAGGTGGTACACATGTGGGTTGTGTTAGATTTATGGCTAGTGGAAAAGTGCTCTCATGATTTTTTCTTACATCTCCTTAATAGTACAAGTATTAATATTAGCTAAGATGCACATGTTAAAGTGGTCAAGATGTGTTATATATTTAAGATCAATTAATTTTGTGATTGAATTCTTCAATAACACACACACACATAGTTAAATATAACTTGATTTATGTGTTTTAGGTTGTATAATATTATTTAGTGTTGATTATTGTATCTAAAATAATTTGTTTCCATGCTTATCAAATATTTAATAAATTGTGCATCCCATAAAATATTAAATTTGGAAACATGTTAAGTGTTGATAGATCTGGGAGATCCTAAATTATTTCCAATGTACTAATTATTAACATAAATTAGATAATAATCTTAACATACATAAAAATAAAAAGAGACCATAAAATCAATCTAATAGCAACTAGTATGAAGAGCTATGGAAGAGAAATTGTACCATAAAACTATGAAATGTAAATATATATATATATCTTAGAGGGAGAGAGAAAAAATAATGTTTACATATTATATGAGATGAATTTGAGACTAAAAATAGACTTGAAAATCCTATTAGATACTCTAAAATCAATCTAGGATTTCTGAGAGGTTGTTTCTATGCTGGGGGTGTTGAAATCTAGACAAGATTCTACATCCCTTTTAGGTTTCTTATACATTTTTTAGTTATAAATTTGTAGTTTTAAGGTTATTTTTTTGGTTATTTTGTAGGTGTTATTCTACTTGTATAATATTCACATCACTTCTAAACTTTTTGGAATCTAAACTAAATAATGGTGTTAAGAAAATCCTATTTTGGAACATTGGATGTGTTTGTAGGCATAGTTTTTGTTGGTGGCATGTAATATAATGGTGATTAAAACTGATAAAACCTTTGGGAGAAGTAGGACTATTGGCATGTGTCTATGGTGGATTCAAAATGGATATGAGCTTGCAAGAGTGTAAAATACTTTAGATCTAGGAACAAAAGCAATAGAAGGTCTATGCAAATTTTTTATGACTATGGGAGAGGAAAATTATTTTTAATGGATTCAAAATTGAGGGTACAATAGGAATAAATTAGGATAATGAAAATGATTGCAATAGGGATAAAAACAAAGAAGAATTTAAGGATATGATATAGATCAAAGGTAGAAATCTATGACAAAGATAAGTGACGATGGGAGAAGGAAAATAGGGTTTAATGGATTCTAAAGTTGTCAAAGGAAAATATAAACTAGGAAAGTATAAAAGGGGAATAATTCTATATTGGGTCCATGAAGAGAAATTATGAATATGGGAGTAGTAATGGGATCATCATGGAAAAACAAGCCTTTAAGTGGCAAAAAATTAGAAAAATCGAGTTAGGAAACTTGACATAAAAATTTGAATAAGTTATGTATATTATTTCTTAAATATGTAGAATAGAATTTGTAACAAATTGAATGTACTTTCTAAATTACTAGGTTTTTTTTTTTTTAAATAAAAATTATTTGGTGAAAATTTGAAATCTCAATGTAGTAGTACTTAA
>VDFB02357942.1:23814-71833 GCA_007258455.2 Sequoia sempervirens
CATTCACAAAACTGAAATGAACTGTGCAAATTACTCCCCCAAAATTTATGCATCAAAAATCTAACCATCTGCTTGAAATACTCTTCTGTGAAAGAAGCAGAAATCTAACACAGAATATGAAAAGTAAAAAACTTATTCCAGCATGGATTGAGAGAAGACTCCCAATCGAATTCTGAACTGTTCAAACAATTCTCTAGGAAGAGCTTTGGTAAAAATATCAGCAACTTGGAATTTAGAAGGTACATGAATAAGAATGACCTCATTTGATGACACATGTTCACGAATAAACTGCAACTTGATAGCAACATGCTTAGTTCTAGAATGCATAACAGGATTTTTAGAAATCTGAATAGCACTGGTATTGTCACAAAGGATTTTCAGAGGTTTTTGAACATGAATACCCAAATTTGAAAGCTGATAAGACATCCAAATTAACTGAGTACAACATGCTGTTGCAGCAATAATTTCAGACTTAGCAGTAGAAATAGTGACACATTCTTGTTTTTTACTATGCCAAGCAACTAACCGATCACCTAAGAAAAATGCAGCACCACTAGTACTTCGTTGATCATCTTTACATCCACCCCAATCAGCATCTGTATAACCAATGAGAGCAAAATCATCATTTTTTGGATACCACAAACCATAATCCAAAGTACCTTGTAAATATTTAAAGATACGGTGAACAGCATTGAGATGAGATTGACGAGGAGCTGCTTGATATCTAGCAACTTGACATACAGAGTGCATTATATCTGGTCTAGAAGCAGTAAGATATAAAAGACTTCCTATCATAGATCGATACTCTCTTTGATCAACAAGAGGAGATTCATCAATTTTCATCAACTTACATCCAGTTTCCATTGGTGTACCAACTGGATTACAAGTATCCATTTGAAACCTTTTAAGCATTTCCTTAGCATATTTCAGTTGAGAGATAAACAAACCATGTTCAAGCTGAGAGACTTGAATTCCCAAGAAAAATGTCAAAGGTCCTAACATAGACATTTCAAATTCTGACTCCATGATTCCTGAAAAAGTTTGTGCTAAATGATCATTAGTAGAACCAAAAATAATATCATCAACATATATTTCAACAGCCAATAAATTTTCATTGTCCATTTTTGTATACAAAGTGTTGTCCACATTTCCTTTAATGAATCCATTTGCAATTAGATGTTTATCTAATCTGGAATACCAAGCTCGAGGAGCTTGTTTTAAACCATATAAGGCCTTTTTGAGACGAAGAACATAATCAGGTTTGTCAGAAGATTTGAAACCTTCTGGCTGTTCCATATAAACTTCCTCCTCAAGATATCCATTTAGGAAAGCAGTTTTGACATCCATTTGGTAGACGGTGAAATTTTTATGAGTGGCATATGCAAGAAAGATTCTGATTGACTCCAACCTTGCAACTGGTGCAAAGGTTTCACCAAAATCAACTCCTTCTTGTTGTGCATATCCTTTGCAAACAAATCTGGCTTTATTTCTGATCACTACACCTTCCTCATTTAGTTTATTGCGGAATATCCATTTTCCACCAATAACATTTTTACCATCAGGTCTGGGAACAAGTTCCCAAGTCTTGTTTTTCTCTATCTGATTTATTTCATCTAGCATAGCATTTTTCCAACTAGGATTTGATAGAGCTTCTGTTACATTCTTTGGTTCAAAATCTGCTATCAAACAAAATTGTTCAGCAATATTTACTTGTTCTCCTATTTTGGCTTTTCTTCTAGTTAAAATTCCTTTATCAATATCACCAATAACTTGAGACTCAGGATGTCTCTTAGCTATTATTCTAGAAGATGTTTTTATCTTTGATCCATCACTAGTGATTTTAGAATTGGAACAATTTTCTGATTCTATTTTTTCTGCAAGTTCATCTTCATTATCAGTTTCAACTTTATCTTGTTCACAATTTTCATTATGAATACTTTCTGATTCTTGAAAAGATAAACTTTCATATTCTTCATTGCCATTACTGCATACAGATGTTTCATCAAACATAACATTTATTGCTTCTACAATTTTGTTCAGCCTTTTATTAAAGCATTTATATGCTTTGCTATGTGTAGAGTACCCAAGAAAAATCCCTTCATCAGATCTTGAGTTAAAGTTTTCTAGAGAGTCATCATTCTTTCTGATAAAACATTTGCAACCAAATATTTTAAAGTTCTTAACATTTGCTGTTTTCCCATACCATAATTCATATGGTGTATAAGCTGTCCTAATTCTGATTTGAACTCTATTTAAAATATAGACAGCTGTATGAACAACTTCTTTCCAGAAATTGTCAGGCAGCTTTGCTTCATTTAACATGGTCCTGGCCATTTCCTTGACAGTTCTATTTTTTCTCTCTACAACTCCATTTTGTTGTGGTGTCCTAGCAGTAGAGTATTGTATTTTTATACCTCGTTTTTCACAATACTCAATAAATTCTTGAGAAGTAAACTCTTCTCCTCTATTTGATCTTAAGCATTTCAGTTTTAAATCAGTTTCTCTTTCCACCATCTTCCTGAAAATTTTGAAACGTTCAAAGGCTTCTGATTTATGTTTCAAAAATGTTACCCAAACCATTCTTGAATAATCATCTATAAACAGCATGAAATATTTTTCATCATTTAAAGAGGCAGTTTTGGTTGGACCACATAAATCAGTGTGTACTAGTTCAAGTGGTCTATTTGACAGATATTCTTTTTTTTTAAAAGAAACTCTTGTTTGCTTACCTTTTATACACTCTTCACAAACAGATGCAGGTTTAGTTATTTGTGGTAGTCCCCTGACCTTTTTGTTCTTGCTGATTCTAGCAAGATTATCAAAGTTCAAATGTCCCAGTCTTTTGTGCCATAGCCAATTTTCTTCTACTTGACTCATAAAGCAGGTATTGACCAATGATGTTTCTTGAATAGTAGAATCTATCAGATTATACAGATTACCATTTGTTCTTAACCCACTGGCAATGACTCTATCTTTCCCATTTTTAATATGACATTCTTTTGCATTGAAAGAGATAGAATATCCATTATCACATATCTGACTGACACTTAAAAGGTTATGTTTCAACCCTTCAACAAAGTACACATCATGTATTGGCGTATCATTATTTAAGATTATTGAGCCTTTTCCTGTTATATAAGCTCCTGAGTTATCACCAAAACGTACAAAACCTCCATCAAAGTTTTCTAAGGTTTTGAATTTGTTCTTACACCCAGTCATATGATGAGAACAGCCACTATCCAACACCCATGTTGCAGATTTTTGAGCAAATAAGATTGTTTCAACAATTAAGGACTTTTCATTTGTTTTTACTTGTTTCCATATTTGTTTAGGTCTCAGATTTAATTTACACTGATTTGCAAAGTGACCATAGTAAAAACATTTGAAGCACCTAATAACTTTTCTTTTGCCTTGACTAGTACTATTTTTACAGAAGATTGCTTTGTGCCCAAAAATGTTACAGTTGAAACAATATCCATTGAAAAACAACTTTGTTTTCTGATTAGTAGATTCTTCAGATGAACATTGCAAGACATTCAGTTTTTTATCCTTTTCTTCAAGTAAGAGTTTTTGACTTTCTATAATTGAATTTGCCTTTATTAATTCATCTTGAAGTTTTTGATTTTCAGTCTCATGATTTGCAACTGATTTTTTTAACCTTTTAATTTCTTGCAGGGATTTTAGAAGTTCTTCTTCAAGATCTACTTCTATTTCTAAATCAGATGAGGATTCAGGCTCATTTGATTCAAATTTAGAAGTATGTACTATTTCAGCCATAAACAATTTTTCCCCTTCTTCATCTGCATCACTGGATTCCTCATTTGGATCTTCTTTTGAAAAAAGACTTTTCTTTTTGAAATCCTTAAACCTTTTATTCTGATTCCAAGGCTTCTTTCTAGAAAACTTCTCAGATTTCTCATCACAATCATCAAGTTCAATGTTTGGACATCTAGCAGCAAAATGTCCTAATTGACCACAACTGAAACATTTAGGTTTGCTTCTATATTTCTTTGCCATTCTTTTAACCAATAATGCTTCTAAAGCATCAGTTAGATCTGAATCACTCTCATCATTCTTTTCAACCTTAAAGGTTGATTCTTTTGATGAAGAACTAGCTTGATTGCCAATTCTCATTTCATATGCAGTTAGGGTTCCCTGAAGTTGATGTAAGGTCATTTTTGAAAAACTTTTCTTTTCTTCTAATGTAGAAATTTTTGTTTCAAATTTAGGTAGGACTGATCTAATAACCTTTGAAACAACATCATGTTCTTCTATGTCTTCACCTAGACCCTTCCTGGCATTCACAACTTCCTCAATTCTTAAGAAATATGCAGCAATGGTTTCATCCTCACTCATTTTCAGATTGTCAAACTGAGTTTTAAGAGTAATCAGTTTAGATTCTTTAACCTTGTCATCTCCTTGATAAATAGTTTCAAGTTTTACCCATATATCATTTGCAGATTTACAATAAATGACTTTGGCAAAGACATCTCTAGTAAGACCACAAAGAAGTGCATATCTAGCCTTCTTATCTAACTCAAATTTTAGTTTCTCATCAGCATCAGTAGGAACTGACGCTGGAACAGTGTATTTTGTTGTTACAACATCCCACATCCTTACATCTAGAGAATGTATAAATGCTTCCATTTTAACTTTCCAGAAAACATAATCATTTCCATCAAATAAAGGTGCCCTATTAAGGAAAGCTCCTTCAGAATGTGCCATAACTTCCAATAACCAGAGATCAATTCCTAAAGGGAATCCTACGCTCTGATACCACTTGTTGGAAGTGACACGGTTCTGAGAGGGGGGGTGAATCAGAACCTTACTGTTTTATTCAAAAATTCCTTACAAATTTTGCAATAAGAAACATATAACAGAATATCCACAATTTATGCAGGAGAAGTATAATCATTCATCATGAGCATAAAGAAATGAAACTCACAACCATGAAGAAACACCAAATTTGTGCCGAGTGGAAAACCCTCCAAAATCTCATGATTTTGTCATAGGGAGAAAAACCACTCCATGAACCTGTAACTTCTATTCATTCCAACCTTTTACAATCGGCAGTCAATACTGCTCAGAAAAACTCACAACTTATATACATATACAAACGTGCATATATCACTCGCACATGTACACAAGTTTATGATTTAAAACTTTCAGTCTCACTTATCCTCAGATACATATATATATATATATATATGTTTTTCACACACACACATATATGCATCTAAAGATTACAAGTGTATATATTAACTTCGAAACAGAACAGTTGCAAATTTCTAACTGAACCAGTTAGAAACTGTTCAACAAACTTTCTCTTAAAGATGCTTCAAAAACAGTTTCAGATTTTGAATCTGTTTTAGATGAAACTGATAATCATTAAGCTTTAGATTACGAATCTGTTTTAAACAAAACTGATAATCATTAAGCTTCGATTGAGAGATATTCGAAGACAGTTTCCATAACGGCTTTATGCTTTGTAACTGACTGAAAACGTTTACATATTTCCTTTTGAAAACTGTATATAATACCCTGGGTAAAAACCCCAAAAAGATTATTCAAACTTCTAAAAACTGCATAACCATGTTCCGGGTTTGAGACCCTTTTTTAAGAATGTAAAACCTTCATACCTGTTATGCCCAAGATTCTGCCCAAAGAACCTCATACCTGAAACACAAGTCTCTGTTCGGCCTTAATACCTGAAACACAAGACTCTGTCCAGCCTTAGGAAGTTTCTTCCCTCTTTCATACGCCTCAGATCCTCATACATGAGCAAAAACAAACATATAAGCAACCTTTCATTCTTTCTGAGAAAGATAAGTGTAAAACCTGAATCTTTATTTGAAATAAAAAACAAACAATGAACCTGCATGAATCCATCAATCATCTTGCCTGTTTCGCACCAAAAATGTCTTGACTGAACCAATTACTTCCTGTTTGATTTGCAGAAAGAATTCAACTTCCAGAAACAAAACGCAACAAAAACCGTTTGCCCAGAATAAACGATACCCACAACCTTAAACAAATTTAACCAAAATTTGGAGTCCGCCATGCAGAGTTAATACTTGGCGAAAGGACTGACAAAAAATCAATAATGCATTTAGACTTTGTCAGTTTACGGTGGTCACAAAAAACTGCCGACAACATCATTAAACCCTTTTCAATTTTTCACTTAAACAAATGCTATTGCATATATTCCATGCTACGTCCAAAAAGCCATTATACTTTTCATGCCACATCAAATGCCACATGTAACATTTTGCCAACAAAACAAATCTGCCACGTATTTGCCGGATGACAGATAAGTTAACAAAGGTAAGAAGTACTCTTAACCCTGAGATTATTTACACCGCGAAGTTTAATTTGGCTTTCAACATGGAACTCACAGTCTTTTTCATTAACAGGCAAAGTCTATAATGACCATGGCAGCCGGTAATGGGAATACTCCACACCTTTCAAATTGTGTAGCCTTTTCAAGGAGATTGCGAGAAAGTGTTCCCAATCCAGAAGGATCCGCCAACGGTGCAAATCATAGACATCTTCTTGGCATAGCACATTGCAGTAAGTGCTCGAATTGAATTTGTTACAATTTAGAATGTAACATTTTTTTCAGTGTTCCAACAAAGGTATGACTCTGCTATGCAGAATTTCCATTAGCGAAGAAAAAATCCTTTCGACGCTTTCTGCAGGAACGGAAGGCCAGGTAGCTTGGAGCTTCTTGGTTGATTTGAGGAGGAGATTGAAAGACAAAGCAAAGTGAAAACTTTTCGCAGTAAATTTGATGAAATTGTACGCTGTTTGCGCGGAATTTAAGGGATTATTTCCCCAGGAGATCTCATCAAAATAGGCTGCACAATCGGAAGGTTTGTTCCCCATTGTCAGCCGGATGAAAGCGTGGTAATGTTGTTTTTTCCGTCTGGAAGTAGCTTGAGCTTCTTGGTTGATTTGCGACGGAGACTGAAAAACCAAACAAATTGAACATTTTGTACAGTAAATTTGATGAAATTGTACGCTGTTTGCGCGGATTTGAAGGGATAATTTCCCTAGGAGAGCTCATGAATGTGGTGTGTTAATTATTTTGGTGTGGAAGCAACTATTGTGAGTGATTCCCACAGCTTTTGACCCATTTTTTTTTCACTTTCGAGTGAAGCGGTTCAAAGCATCGTCCCACATTTGTCGGCAAAATTTAATTTATATTGTATTTGAGGCACCAAATTTAGATTTTTTTATACCATAGTTAGTTATCAATGAACAGATTTTTCATCAATCACGTTATTTGACTGGTCAACTGAAGTTATCTTGAATATTTTTATTTATACGACAGTGGCGCAATTTTTTTCAATAACGGCATTTGACTAGGGAATTGATTTTGAAGTTGAATGGAATATTGTTATTCATGCGATCATGAAAATACCATATACAGATAATTTCATTACACTAGTAAATAGTGTATTAATTTATATGGAAGATAATTAGAAACAGCGAGATGAGTCACAGTTTTTTTTAAAGTATGTTAATTTATAGAAAAATCAAATGTACTCTATGTTGTGATTCTTGTGAACATATAAATTTATATTTTTAAAAGCAATATTATTAATATTTATTAAAAACATAAATTAAAAACTAGCAATCGCACCTTTGTGTGCAATGGGTACGTTGAAGAGTTTTAATTTGAAAAGAGCAAAGGAAATTACCATAACTAGTTCCATTAGAGTATCACCCTAATTTGTCTTGATACACATTTAATGCCTCTACCAAATGACAAATTTAGTTGCAGATATTCCCTAAGATACCTGTCAAAGGGAAAAGCAAGCATAGAAGAAATGACATTTTGATGTCCTCAGTTGTCTTTATGTGAAAATTACAAAACCCTGCCCCTAATTACTAAAAAAATTACCTTTTGCAATCATAGATTATAATATGCCTAGTAATGTTTTCATTAATGTGCTTTACAGTTAAATTTATTGGTGCCTAGTAATGTTTTCATTTATGTAACACAGCATTACAGTTAAATTGGTGGTTGGTAATGTTTTCATTTATGTTCCACAGCTTTTAGGACACCTTTCGGGGATGGCAGTCCAACAGAGCACTTTTTGGGGATGGTTACACATCACTCTCACTCACACACATATACAAATTCGTAAGGCCTTTTGTTGTAATTAAAACATTTAACAATCAAATCATAAATTTCTAATATTTATTGCTGCTATACTAGAAAATGGATTTGTTGAAAAGCATAATTTTGGTGCTAATGGTTTGAATCAGAATTACAATCTTTCTAAAAACCATCATACATGTGGAAGATTAGAAGATTAATAAGTTGGTCTTTTAATTGAAGTTAACATATTACAACTTCATGAAAATAAGACATTACAACTTCAAGAAAGTTGAGGATTTGTAACACTTGTAATAAAAAAAATAAAGGAATGCATGTGCAAGATTGACATAAACAAATTGTAGCTGACTAATACGTGCATATAATTAAGGAAGAAACCTAAAATGTCAAAGCTTTTTTTTGGGGGTTTTCTTCTTCTTACTACCTGCTGTAATCTTTCTATAGACTGCTACAATCATCTGCTCTAATTTTTCTATTCTCTATTTGACTTTAAATTCTACATTTTTGAGTGTCTATAGTATACAAACCCTGTCTTCTGAACAGGAAAATATTCACACAGTTAATATAGGAGCAGCAGCAACAAAATCCCTAGCCCTTGTAGCTGTGCCAAAGCGCATGAGTTGGTTAGCAAGTTTTTCATTGGGCAGGTCCTTTAATCTATGACGAAGATCTAAAATAGTTGTGGGCAGGCAACTATCGATGTGTTTATGCACAAACATAGATGTTGTGGCTTGGCTTCGATGGCACATCAGAATGTTGAGTATGAAGTACCTAAAGCAAGGGTGTTGTCCAAACCTATTATCATAGTACTTGAGCAAGTGGAGAGCGTATTCATGTAATTTAATTTCTTTCATCCATTGTTGTTTGAATGTGGCTATGCCTTTTGGAAATAAAGTGGGGAATGCCATAACAAATAACCCTTCAGTGGTGTATTTATTGATGGGAGATGAAGAAATGGGTGGCCAATCTATAGACTGGGTTGATCGGCCTTGACCTAGTTTGCAGTAAAGAGCACAATTCTTCAACTTCTCTACGTGCGGGTGGAAGGCTAGTGACAAAGGAAGTTGTGGGTTGAATATCTTCTTCAGAAGGATCAATGGATGATGCATTTGTAGGACTGAAGGTTGTAGAAGTGGGGCTAACAATTGTGGTTGTTACATATAGGAGGTCTGTTATGTTTGTTGAAGCAATTGGTAGACATGATAATGCAGCCTAATCTAACTATACAGGTTTGTAGTATGGGTCATTTGAGATTTTATATTGCAGTGCTTCGTATACACGGCCTCTACTTACGTAGAAGCTATAGTCTTGTTGGCCGATGTTTTTTTTGTTAACCAATAAGATATCTAATTCATCTACACGCCTTGGTAAGTGGGTAGCAATTGTAGAAATATCTTGAGGAAAACAAATAGTGTGGCCACTATACTTTAGTTGGCCCCCCTTAGGATAGGTAATTTGAAGGATCAGACTGACCCTTGCTATTAGCATCTCTTCAACTTGAGTTAACTTTTTCAAACATAGAGGTTGCTCACTAGGGTCCATGTTATTCCATTTGGAGAAGCGATGGCCATTTTTTTTAGATGCACATATGTAACAAGTAGATAGTCCATCTAAATGTTTTGTTTTAATACATGGATATTTTTCCATGTAGATTAAACAGGTTGACATATTTGCAAAGGTATCCAACTTAGAATGAAAGGTATTTCTAGCAACAAAAAAGGGTTAAGGAAAAATTGGAGGTGGATGGATATGGGAGGGGTTAGTGGAGGAGGGGAGGCTAGATGTGGAGGTGCCATCATAGTTGTTATGAGCATTTTCTCGCCTTCTTTTGTTTATGGTATATTTCCTTGCATGGTAGTGTGTACGTTGTTGTTGATTGCGACGAGCACGTTTATCTTGCAACCTTGTATTTTCCAAATCCATTTAAAAGTTTATGTGAAAGAAATACTTGATATATTTAATATAAAATATATAACAAATAACTATATGAAGTATGGGAAATGAAAATACAAAATATAGAATTGTAAACTTCTAATTAATAAGTATGTGAACACAAAAAAGTATTTCAAAGATTGTATTTTGTTGTAAGTTAACATAAAATATGCAACAATACTTGATAACCAATGCCTAAATGTAACGTAAACGGGAATGTAAAAAATCACTATATGCCATAATTTAAGATTACAAGGGTTTGTGCTAGTCTTTCATTTGGTATTATGGTAGCAGAAATAACCAGCATGAAACACAATTGCTTGATTTAGTCCAATGTGTGCTTCATGAGCTATACAAACTCATCAGTAAATACCATTTATCATAAAAGCTAAGGAAATACATTGCTTTGTATAAATTTTATTGAGTTTTCCTTTTCGTTGGAATGTGAAAGAAATTTTGATATTTTAGTAGATACTTCAATTTTTATAGTTCTTTTGTATTTGTAAATTTTAAGAAAGTAATAAATCTAAAATGATAGAAAGTTTATTGGTTTTTATATTAGGATTGTGATGTATTTTTTTTATATTTTATTACATTGTTAACAGTTCGAATCCCATCTCATGTTTCAGTTATTAAGTAAGCTTACCCTTCAGCGTCTTATAAGGGTACACAATAATTAAATAGGCACTTAAGTCATAATATTTAACTTTAAGGACCTAGGGCTATGATCTAGGTACTTTCTGGATGGCAAAACTAACAAAAATATTAAGTTTTGAAAATCCTTATTTTTAGCCTAAAAAGAGTGACGAAAAATCAAAGGGGCTGATGAGTCATCTAAAAGTGGTGTTGTGTAAGGGAGTTAGAAACTTTAATTGAATGAGAAACAAGTGTCTTGGTGAAGGGACAATTGTCTTCCTCAACAGATGAAACACTTAAGGTTCTATTAAAATTTGATTTTAAGAAAAAAGGAGGGTTGTTTTTCAGGGATTTTCTTCTTCTCACTACTTGCTATAATTTTTCTGCAGACTGCTACAATCATCTGCTATAATGTTTCTATAGACTACTGCAATCCTCTCTACTGATTTTAGGCTGAGTTTATCTATTATAATCCATCTTAATCATTCTATATCCAACTCTGTTCACTTTCTTCTCAATTAAAATTCTCTTCTCACTACCTGCTGTAATTTTTCTGTAGATTGCTGCAATCATCTGCTGTAATACTTCTATCTAGACTACTGCAATCCTCCCCGCTAATTTTAGGCTAGGTTTATCTATTATATGTTTTACCTTAAATTCTACAGTTTGAGTGTCTATAGTATACAAACCCTGTTTTAATCATGAGCTCATGAGGCCATCAGTTGCTAAAATAATCCATCTTAATCATTCTATATCCAACTATGTTCACTCTCTTCTCAATTAAAATTCCTACAAATCAAAGATTGAAAAATGTTATAAATGAACACAAAAAACTCCAAAATTCAGACTACCTCAATACTTGAAAGACAAATGATCCAACTCCCACTTTGGGTGATTGGAATCTTAACATGGCATCTGGGACAGGTTCTGACATTCATGAACCCAATCCAGATGATTTAGTGACAGCTTCATGTGACATTGAATGTCACTATCTTTTGTTGTCTTGGGGATGGGTGCAACCAACAACCAAATGTGTGATGGATGCATAGGCTACAGGTTTGTGCCACCGCAAATATGTTACTTTGACTTCTTTGCAAAAATAGAGCGAATAAATGGTTTGTGGGGCTACAAATTTCCCTACAAACCTTCTTCATCTTCCTCCCACTTGTTCCAGCGACCTCAACATTCTGTCTTAGGCATTTTCTTGTATTGAAGGGAGTGAATACATGAAGTTTTAAGTTTCTTATGGTTGTACAAACAACTTGCACGAACATAGATGCATGAATATGTAGTGTTAAGTGTTAAAATCAACACATTTCCGATCGGAAATCATTCATTTTCATTTACATGGACTTGAGTAGAGATTCCATCTACTCTTTGCCTTTGTTTTCCTTAACCATGGTTTCCTTCAAACCAACTTTGTAACAGATGATCTTTAGTGGCAATTTATCCTGCTACTCAAGATTTTTCTTTTTCTTGCTTTTGGCATGGTTTTTTCTTGGGTGGAGCTGACGGGTTATGAGGTGACTTTGAAAGGAGGTGACATTCTTACCTTATTCGTGATCTGAAATGTTGCCAGGCAGCCGCAAGAAAATTTCAAAGAGAAAGATGGAATAAAAGGATGGGATATTTTAAATAAAAGAAATATCAATATCATTAGATCTTGTTGACCTTGTACCAGTAAAAATTCCCAACAAAAGATATTTTCTTGAGATATTCTTAGTTTACAGAAGTGAGCCTCAATTCCTAGGAAACACAAAAAAGTTATGAAAATTTGAACAGATGGCCTCAACACATTATCAAACTAAACTATTTACATTATCCTCTAAGATGCATTTCCATACACATGTATCAAAAAATTTATTGAAAATCCGTTCATTAACCTCTAATGGGATTAGCTAAATATAACAGAACATTAAAATGTTTTTATTAACTTGCAGTCAGTGCTGTCATATACACATGTACTAAGAAATGAAAATCTTCCCATTAACATCTAATGAGAATTGTACTCGTGGTGTATATGAACTGACAGGAACTTGTGTAGGCTGAGTGGACCTAATGGTTAAGCTTGATTCATTAAGGCATGGGTTCAAATCTGGATTGAGGCAGGTTATTTACATCTAATAGGAACAGTACATAAGATAAATGAAAAAGCAATCTAGTTGTGGCATTCCACAAAAAGGTTCTATAAACTAAATTGGTGTCTCACGTGGCAGTAACCTAAAAACACCTTTACTTTCAAGCTTGATCATTAAGTCTAAAACCATGCATACAAAAGGTAGAGGGATAGGTGCCTTTCACAAAAATATTATATATCCATAATCTACTAAGGATTACTGTTGTACATTTTTAATGACTAAAAATTTCTGTAAAAAATGCCAATTGGCTTCTGCTTTGCCAACTGCTGTGGCAAGACAAAAATATAATGACTGGAAAGAGGGAGACCTGGCGGTGGTAAAAAATCATGCACATGCCAACGGAAAATGTGTCTACGACGAATTGCTGGCGAAATGGATAAGACTTAAACAAGAAAAATACTGGTGAAATGGATCAACGACTAAAAAGCATTTATTGCATTGCAAGCCCTCTCGGTGGTTTTGAACCATCCACAGGCGAAAATGAGTTTGTAAAACTCAAATAAGGAAACGCCTTCGGTGTGTTAATCATAACAATATAAAAAATATAGCACTTATAAATATATATAAAATATCTCTTATTTAAATAAAATAATTTAAAATATATATTTTAATTATTAATATAACATATATAAAATATGATAAGTTATGTAAAAAATGTCAATGAAATTATAAATACTTCTATATCTTAGAAATTCATTTTCAAATAACTCTCATCTTATACACAAACATACACACATATAATTATATACAATTCTACACATAATATAATCATTCATACATACACACACACGAGGTGGATAAGCCATATGAAAAAAGATTGAAGTGAAGTTATGTAAAAAATGTCAATGAAATTATAAATACTTCTATATCTTAGAAATTCATTTTCAAATAACTCTCATCTTATACACAAACACACACATATAATTATATACAATTCTACACATAATATAATCATTCATACATACACACACACGAGGTGGATAAGATATGAAAAAAGATTGAAGTGAACTAAGGGATGATTCTCTATTTTAGAAATGTGTTTTAATATACTCTTAAATAATAAAATAAATTTATACTATATAATATACTTATATTATTTATCTACTTGATAACATAGAAGGTGGATAATTTATATGGAAAAGGGTGGACACATAATGAGTTCTTCTATATTGTAAGAGAGTGCAAAAATTTACTTTAAAGTAAAATAAAATAACTCTTAAATAAATTAATTAATTTTTTTTTGTATATTATTATATTATACTATAACTATATTTATCAAAGACGTTGAGGAGTATTATTCTTCATGTGCTTATTTTTTAAATAGATATCTCCAAATTTTTATCACTAAGCATCTTTCGCATAGAAATAAAAATAGGTATTAAGTAAATTTATAAAACTATAATTGAAAGAATAAGGTTAGTGACAATTTAGTTGTTCTATAAAGGTTGAAATTTTGATATCTTTTATTTTTTGTTGTATTAAAACTAAATTCTAATTGTGCACTTTAGATCTTCTCAAATAAATATGTTGTTAAGCCTTGCAAGCCACCAAGATAGAACTAGTATTGTGAATTTATCTTCAAGAAGCTATGAACTTATTCAAAAAATGCAATTGTCACAAATTGCTTTCATGAGTCATGAAGAATAAAAAAAAAAATCATAGATTTACATTTATTATTATTAAAAAATTAAATTAGTTTTCAGAACCAACTAGGATCACTTTGAAGGTTAGGTTATGTTATGGGAGGTAAACTTATTTATCTTGGTTTTCATGTTTATCATTAAGTGTGCATATGAGTAAGTGAAATCAACCATAAGCATAACAACAATCAATAAGGATAACAAATAGAATAAACACTTTCTTTCTATTTCTAACCTTACTACATAATCAACAATCATAATTTATGTTTTTTATAGTTTATTAAATACACACTTTCCATATGCTCAATAAGGCATGATGGTGTGAATGAATACATATACTATAAGGTTAGGAATCACTTACTATGTAATCTCCACCCCACTTTTTTTAGTCATTTTAGTGTCAATTCACGTAGTGTGTTTGAGGCTCACTTTTAGCTTTTTATGCCTCTTTTGATTATAGAAAAATATTGCAAGAACCCTAGAAAATAAGAATTCACACCTAATTTTTCTAGAAACTTTTATAGACATTACTATCAAGGTCAATAATTCCCTTGGGAGTTACTACCCTAAGAATTAGTGCCCTTATATGAAATTATAAAAAATGACCTTCCCATTTATGACCTAACATAATTTATTATGTTTTCAATAGACATTTATCTAAAAAATTATAAGGATTTCATATTTAAGTTTGTTCTTTCCTCCAATCACTTGATATGCCAAAATAATACCAAATTAAAAATACTTATTATCTCTCCTATCAATACATGGGAAATTAAAGGAAACATTATTGAAGAGTGAAAGTGAAGAGAATTAAAAATTTGAAGCTTGTAAGTTTAGGGGCATATTCATTATTTTATCCCCATTGATATCTTATAGAAAATTTCCCCTTTTTCCTTTCCTATTTTATGCTTTCCTCCTCTCACATTGGAATCCATAAAACCCTATTTTCCTTCTCCCATTGTCACCTATCATTGCCATAAATTTCTAGCTCAGATCTACATCATATCCTTCATTTCTTCTTTGTTTTTATCCCTATTATAATCTATTTTCTACTTCGTGGGTACACCCTTTTATTTTTAATCATCCCTTTCTTCTCTCTAGTGGGTTGTTGTCTAAATTGAGAAAAATCTAAACTAGTAAATTACCAAGCCTATTTCCATAGCTAATAATTTCTAATTTTACTAAAAAAAAAAAAATTTCACCCATGCTTATTATTCTTCTTGTTAGGATCCCTCAAAATATTCTTATTTCAAAATTTGATCAGATACTTTGATATTTTTCTAGGCCTCTAATGATGGTCACACTGGCTTTCACCAAGTTGTTAAAGAGTTTTATTGCCTCCTTCTAGATTCTGGGGGGTTGGGCATTCTTTCAATCCATTCACAAGGAGTCATTTTATATGCTAAGTGGATTATCAAAGCCTTATAAGGAAATGAAACTTGAAAAAAATCATCAAGCATTGCATTAGGTTTGGTGTGTCTTTTATTAGACTAGCCTAGAAAGTGCTTGACTTTGGCACTCTTCTTACCATAAGAGACCCTGTCCAAATTCAAGGCACTTTTTTATTAAAAGAATTTGGAAAGTTTAGGAGCCTATTAAGCCTTGTATTTTATGATGACTTCCACATTGGCCTATCTATTAACTATCAATCTATTTTTTGTCTTTAGTTCATTCATGTCAAAGTTATCCTCTAGCTAAGGTGGCTTGGATTCATGTCTTAATTTTTTTAAAGGATAAATTAAAGTGTTGAGCACTAGATTTCATTCAAAAAGCTACCAAGAATTTTCTCTCCTAGCTAGAGTTTAAAATAAAGTTTAGGGTTGGTAATTGTTAATAAATAATTAACTAGCTCCCTTCAGGTGTATTTTCCTCTATGCTTCAGCCCGTGCATTGCAAGTAGTCAACTCGACCTTTTATCTAGGTTATGCTCTCTTGCTCCATGTGTCTACTCCTCGCAACTCTAAGTCTTAGCATTCCTTTCGCATCCCAGAAAACTCCACTATGCTTCCACGTGTTGTAGCTGCGGGATTCTTTTGATCATGCTTTCTTCCTGTCTCATTGGGCTCCACTCGGATGTCACGAAGCCCTTATTCCCAAAAAATTTCGGTGGGCCCCACAGTTGCTATCTACGGTGCACTCTTGCTATGTGTCTACTATTCGAAAATCTTTCAACATGGAGATGAAGTAACAACCGCAGGCAACGAAATGCTGCCACGCGTCTCTTTTGCGCTTGGCTGGTGATCATTCCCTCCATTATTGATGAAGTGATCCACCCATTTGACACGTCTACCATTAACGCAAGTCCTCAGTGGAAAAAGAGAGAGGTTCATACGAGCAGCGAAAAGCTGCCACGTGCCTAGCCAGCGGATCTCATATTCGGGCAATAAATCAAACAAGTCTGATGATACTATTGGCCACTGCGTGTCATAATCATTCACACAAGATGGTGACACTTGTCTGATTAGGCCTTGTCGGGACTATCGCCATCATTTACAGATGATGCACCTATGCCTGGAGTGACCAGATACTTGGTTCCAAATCAATTCTGTTGCAATGGTTTGAGAATATTTTGATTCTTACATCATTGTTAAGGGATTGTAAAATCTTTTTTGTTGCTACTCTTCGAAGCAGTGGGGATTTTTCCTACTATATATACTTTTCTCTGTTATAAGAAAAGAGGCTAGAATTTGAAGGAAAATGCTAGTTTTAGTAAAAGACGTCAGGCCTTTATTGTTGTTTTATTTTATTGAAAAAATGCTCAGATTATGCCAATTGTTTGGCCTTTCTATTTTTAATGCTATTTGATCAAATTGTAAACTATGTTTTTTATTGTCTAGACATTTCATTTAAGAACTTCTATATATGTTGAATGCAAGTTTGCTGACCTAGACCATGTCTAATGACTCTTCTTGGCAGTAGGAATGTATGCAATATTATTTTATGTCAATGAATGGATTGTCTATGCTATAATCTTAAGTTTCTGATGTTCTAGAACACTACAACACCATTCAGGCCCTTACATCTATGATTTATCGTGCCTATCATTAAGTCTTGGCGCATCACCTTATGTTAGGCTTTATTTTATTATATTTGTTTCATTTTCCCTTTCCAACCCCCCATTATAGAAGAAGCTGACTTCTCTAAAAATTCAGAGGTCACTCAGTTTAGTGCAAAAGGTCCCCCATAAACTGAGTTTCCCATAAGACATTATTACTTTTTCAAATTTTGCCGTCAATAGTTTGTTCTTTTTCTGGAATGCCCGGTGGGACAAAGTTTAAATGAAATTTTGTTTTAGAAGGGTGTATGAGCCATCGACCTATAACTAGATCCCAAAGCGCAGGCAACTCCAATTTACTAGTACCTCCACTAGGAACAGTGCAAGTCGCAAATTAGCTGGTAACAATTCCATTCTCACCACTTGTTCCTCTCACCATGTTGTTGGCCGCCAACATAAATTACGTGGCATGGGACGTTGGAAGTCCCCTAGCAGCCCCAGTAGCACCCGCTATCTTGGGCACTATCTCGGTTTCAGCCATGAAAGTTATACCTAAGTTTATTGGAGATGGCTCAAGAACACCAGCAGAACACTTGCAAGAGTGGTGGATGTATGTCTGGTACACGAGATTACAACACAAAATGTAGCTTTGAGGCTTCTCATTGCATCTTTTAAAGGAAAGGCGCTGGATTGGTACTGAACACTGTCGCCTATTACTATTCGCACCTAGGACGAGCTCGAAGATCCTTTCTATGAGAGGTTCTCAAATGACAGAGATCGTTCTTCACTATATTATCAACTATATGTCATAAAACTAACCCCCTAGGAGGATCTGACAGACTTTAATGCCTGATTTCACACAAATTGGCAGAGGATTCCTATTACTATACGCCTAACTCTTGAGTTGGCATTCATATTTTATCTAAAGTCCATCAGTTCTGACATTTCCATGATGATCAAGTCTTTGGGAGGAGCTACTCTACCAGATGCTTACGGTGTTGATATCAAAGCCGAGAATCATTTAATAGATTATGAAAAATTACCTCCTTGACCTATTATGTTGATATTTCCTGAAATATCAATCCTCGCGCAAGAGGTTGCATCAACTAGTGTGCTCACAACTGCCCAGTCAATGTACACATATGCAACAACCCCACAAAATGTGGCCTTTACATCAGGTTCTTCCAAGGATGAAATGAGCGACCTCAAAGAGATGTTGCGAACCATGGCAAATGATATAACCACTCTAAAGCGGAACCAATCAACACCTCTAAAGCCTGCATATCAAAACTATCAAGGCGGGCGGTCCACATATTAATAGAATCAGTACCTAGACACGCCTCGCACTAATCCACCAGCTCTTAGGGCAAACCAAATGGTGTCGGTGCCTACTCCACTGACGAGTGCATCGCCAAGCTCAAGTAGAGAATTAACCGCAGGGAAAAACAACCTTATTGATGATATCAATCTATGGTGCTTCCCTTGTAGCGATGCACATATGCCCCAGAACTATCTGTGTGGCAACTTGTAACAAAGGGTGGCGGAGCAACGCATCCAAGACGCGACAACAGATCATGGGGGTTATATATACGCCTCACTACAAATGGAGAGTGTGGTTCTTACTGCACAAATGCAAGGAATGTCTTTAGAACAAGAATCTGATATTGCTCTTGATCATGCACTTTTCTCCTGGATGGAGGAAGAAGAAACGGTGTTTGCTAATGACGCGTTCATACCCAAGACACCACAAGTGCAATCTAATTATAACACGCGCTCAAAGAGGAGGTTTACTAGCGAGTCAGTTGTTTCACATCTAGCCAACCCGCAACTCAAAGGTGTTTCTAATCAGATTCCTGGTACTTCTACCGCCCCGCCACTATCCCAACCATGGAAGGAAATTATTACACCAAGAGCCAAGCAGTAGAAACCTCTGAGTTTGTCACCTTTTAATGTCGTCGAACAATTGAAGAAGTCATCCACTAATGTATCTCTATGGGAAATTCTAGCTATCCCAAAGCAAAAGACGTTATTACAGAAGGCTCTTCAAGAAGAGATCAATACAGTGTCAACCGAGCAGTTTTCCAGTGCAGAGGTTGTTAATCAAATACCGCCAGCTAAAGTCTTTACAAACAATACAAAGGAATCCCCTGCCGAGGTTAGGGATAAGTTAAAACCCCAAACCTTCTTCTTGACTCTCATTATAGGAAAGAAGTTATTGCACAATGCTATGATTGATTTTGGCGCTAGTACCACAGTTATGCCTAAGCAGATAACCGAAGCTTTAGGACTTAGCTATGAACCTATGAAAAGGGGGGTAATATAGCTTGATGGGAACGAAGTTGAAATCGTAGGTGTCATCAAAGCACTTCCTTTAACTCTATTGTCTTTCCCTAGTATCACGGTGCTGCAAGAAATTATGATCATAGATGTTCCTCCTATGTTTCGTCTTTGTCTATCCTGAGAATTCACTTCAAAGGTGGGCAGTTACCTATCCTTGGATTGGTCACATCCGATACTCAGAACCAAGCATGATGCAAAATGAAGATAGAATCAGAGGCTTTACATTCTGAACATGTAGCGGACGAAGCCCTGATCAATTTTGAAGTCACGCATACCTCTATCACCAAGCAAGAAATGTATTACGTTGAATTACTAGAGGAAGAAAAGGTGAGCGGAGACCAGACTGACAAAGAAGATGCTCTGTTGAGTGAACACATGGACAATGATCCTTTCAAAAAATTTCATGCTACAAGATTGGGCACCTATGTAATTTATGATGAAGACCAAGTGCTTCTAAAGGTCGACAAAGAGTCCCAAGGTAGCCAAGCAAATGAGCTATGGACGTTGTACTTTGACGGAGCAAGAAGTAAAGTGGGTGCTGGAGTAGGGATATATCTAGTATCCCCACAAAATGAAAAATTGTTAAGGTCTTTCCATTTTCATTTCACCTGCTCAAACAATGAGGCTGAATATGAAGGATTAGTCCAAGGCTTAAGCCTTGCGGAACGAATGGGAATTAAGCAATTAATAGTGTTCAAAGATTCTGAACTAGTAGTCAACCAAGTCCAAGGAGCTTCCGCAGCAAGGAATGTCCGCATGAGATCTTATCGGCACTGAGTCTGGGACCTAGTTGATGGTTTTGAAGCTTTCAATATCTAGACTATTCCTCGAGGAAAAAATAGTGATGCAAATCACATGGTCGTGATTGATGCTCAGTTTGATCCTGCCTCTGACCTTATACATAATGAACATGCAGTAAGAGTACTAGTCCCACCGGCAATCCCTGACAATGATCAGAGTTGGCAAGTTTTTGAAAGTGATGAACACATCACCTCGTTTATCTAGCACTCAGGGGAGTTCGTCGATCAGCTTCAACCAAAGATTGCCAAAGCTTATGAAGGAAAAATTATGCAACTCAAATCTAACAAGCTTCCGAAAGGGTTGGTTACTCTCGAAAAAAAATTTATTGTGATGATGCCCAAAATGATAAACGAAAGTTCATAGCAAACAAAAGTGATTATGTGGACCTTCAGGTCTCAAATAGCAGGAATCTTCGAGTCGAGAAAAATATGGAGTAGTGGCCTGGTCTTATGATGATCTAGAGGGGTATGATCCCGATATCATTCAACACACGATTGAGCTAACAAAAGGTGCAAAACTAGTCTAACAAAAACAAAGGCCAGTAAACCCTAAAATGGAAGTGTTAATGGCACAAGAGCTAACTAAGCTTATTGAGTTACGCATTGTTTTCTCAATCAAGCATAGTACCTGGGTATCTAATCTGGTCCCAGTCTGAAAGAAGAATGGAGATATCCATTTGTGTGTGGACTTCTGAGACCTAAACAGAGCATTTATGAAGGACCGCTATCTGCTGCCTTCTATGGAGTCAATATTACAAACGCTTGTAGGATTTGAAATGTTTTCTCTGCTAGATGGTTTCTTCGGCTACAATTAGATCTGAGTTAAGGAAGAGGATCAGCACAAGACTACGTTCACCACAAAGTGGGGAACATTTGCATATGCTAAAATGCCTTTTGGTTTATCCAATGTTGGGGCAACATTCCAGCGGGCGATGGACATCGCATTCAGTGAACTAATCAATAAGTTTATTCTAATTTATTTGGATGATCTTACTATGTTTTCTAAATCTAAGGATGATCATTTTGATCACTTAGTTCTATTAGTTTTTCAAAAGTTCCAGGAGTTCAGAGTTTCCCTAAATAAAAAAAATGTGTATTCAGAGTACCGCAAGGCAAGCTGTTAGGACATGTGGTATCTAAGAAAGGGGTTTCAATCTACCTCGAATGGGTGAAAGCTATCAAGGAACTTCCCCTTCTGGTGAATAAGAAAGGTGTTCAGTCTTTCCTAGGAAAAGTAAATTTTGTTAGCAAGTTTATTTCTGACTTTGCAAGAATAATTAATCTGATCACCCTGATGCTTAGGAAGGATTAGGCATTCAAGTGGATGACCGAAGCTCGAGAAGCCTTTGAAAAGGTCAAGGAAGCTCTTTCCATAACTCTGATACTGGTTAATCCAAATCAATCTAAGGATTTTATAATGTATGCATTCAGTAGCAAGTCCAGTATCGCTACTGTCCTAACCCAAAAGGATGATGAAGGAAAAGGAGAACATCCAGTGGCATTCTACTCCCAAACCTTGAAGGAATATGAGGCGAATTATAATTTCATCGAAAGGCAGGCCTTTGCAATAGTGAAGGGACTTAAAAAGTTCTGCCATCTAATTTCCTGCAACAAGATGTTTGTGTGTGTCACACATTCTAGTGTGCATGAATATATCATGGAAGGGGAGATCACAAAAAAAAGAGCTAATTGGATCACTAAGATCCTTCAATATGACATTGACGTTAAACCTACTAAAACTATTAGAGGAAGAGGACTGTGTGAATACATGGCACAGAACGAGGAGATACCCGCCGTAGGGGAGCAACCGAATCTTGTCCTAATAAATGAACCAGAATCAGAGGGTTGATGGCTGACAAATAGAATGAGGTTTATGCGAACAGGAGCGTATCCACCAGGTCTCTCATCCCAAAAAAGGAGATACTATCGACTACAGAATTGCAGATATACGCTAGTAGAGGGAGTCTTTTTCAAAAGAAATTTCAATGGTCTTCTCCTACGATGCGTTTCTTTGGAGCAAGTAAAGAGGATTCTTGATGCGTTCCACAACAGCGCTACATGTGGACATTTCTCTGCTAAGACCACCACCATTAAAATCATGTGCGCCGATTACTATTGGACTACACTTTTTAATGACTCCCACTCTTTGGTAAAATCTTGCAAAAAATGCCAGTTCTTTATTGACAGAAGAAAGAATTTTGCAATGCCTCTCAAACCCATAGTGGCAGACAAATCGTTTGCGCAATGGGGTCTGGACTTCATTGGGATGATTAACCCAGCTTGGGGTGGTTTACTGTCTCACGTTTCTTAACTAGTCTCAAACACCAGCACTTTCTAAACTCTTTTAAATACAATACCTCCCCATTGCCATAATCATTTCTAAACTCTTTTAAATACAATACCTCCCCGTTGCCATAATCATTTGCAGGATCATCACATTTGTTTAGGTAAGAGATGTCTCAATCTCACCTCGTTACAATCGACTTCCTGGGAATTGGTAGGGAAGAGAATACCAGTTCTGCCATGGATTATCAGCAACAGCTTATGAAGAGGCGAGGTAAGTTTTTTTTTGTTTTGGTTCACTTTCATCAATTATTATAATACTCTTCAATCCTTCCTATTAAACTATAACATATATAAATATTGATGTCGTTTTGGGCTTCAATGTAATACATCAATGCGGTCATGCCTGAGAAAGATTAAACCACATATGCTGCAACAAGTACTCTCTCATTGCGGGTTTCTCAAGATTTAAAGACCATGGATTTGTTTCCGCAACACGCCACAGGTCTTCGATCGGATAGTAAGTACAGCCAACAACCTTTCCTCGATACACAAAACAACCTTTCTGAAGGTGCTGCTGCTTCATCGAATTTCAAAACCACTACAAAGCCATTATCTCCTGAATTAACAATTTCTTACAATGGAGCAGTAAATGTCTACGGCAACGTTTCTTCTGATAAGGTAAGAGGTACTCTTAACCCTGAGATTATTTACACCGCGGAGTTTAATTTGGCTTTCAACATGGAACTCACGGTCTTTTTCATTAACAGGCAAAGTCTATAATGACCATGGCAGCCGGTAATGGGAATACTCCACACCTTTCAAATTGTGTAGCCTTTTCAAGGAGATTGCGAGAAAGTGTTTCCAATCCAGAAGGATCCGCCAACGGTGCAAATCATAGACATCTTCTTGGCATAGCACATTGCAGTAAGTGCTCGAATTGAATTTGTTACAATTTTGAATGTAACATTGTTTTCAGTGTTCTAACAAAGGTATGACTCTGCTATGCAGAACTTCCATTAGCGAAGAAAAAATCCCTTCCACGCTTTCTGCAGAAACGGAAGGCCAGTTAGCTTGGAGCTTCTTGGTTGATTTGAGGAGGAGATTGAAAGACAAAACAAAGTGAAAACTTTTCGCAGTAAATTTGATGAAGTTATGTAAAAAATGTCAATGAAATTATAAATACTTCTATATCTTAGAAATTCATTTTCAAATAACTCTCATCTTATATACAAACATACACATATAATTATATACAATTCTACACATAATATAATCATTCATACATACACACACACGAGGTGGATAAGCAATATGAAAAAAGATTGAAGTGAGACTAAGGGATGATTCTCTATTTTAGAAATGTGTTTTAATATACTCTTAAATAATAAAATGAATTTATACTATATAATATACTTATCTTATTTATCAACTTGATAACATAAAAGGTGGATAATTTATATGGAAAAGGGTGGACACATAATGAGTTCTTCTATATTGTAAGAGAGTGCAAAAATTTACTTTAAAGTAAAATAAAATAACTCTTAAATAAATTAATTAATTTTTTTTTGTATATTATTATATTATACTATAACTATATTTATCAAAGACGTTGAGGAGTATTATTCTTCATGTGCTTATTTTTTAAATAGATATCTCCAAATTTTTATCACTAAGCATCTTTCGCATAGAAATAAAAATAGGTATTAAGTAAATTTATAAAACTATAATTGAAAGAATAAGGTTAGTGACAATTTAGTTGTTCTATAAAGGTTGAAATTTTGATATCTTTTATTTTTTGTTGTATTAAAACTAAATTCTAATTGTGCACTTTAGATCTTCTCAAATAAATATGTTGTTAAGCCTTGCAAGCCACCAAGATAGAACTAGTATTGTGAATTTATCTTCAAGAAGCTATGAACTTATTCAAAAAATGCAATTGTCACAAATTGCTTTCATGAGTCATGAAGAATAAAAAAAAAAATCATAGATTTACATTTATTATTATTAAAAAATTAAATTAGTTTTCAGAACCAACTAGGATCACTTTGAAGGTTAGGTTATGTTATGGGAGGTAAACTTATTTATCTTGGTTTTCATGTTTATCATTAAGTGTGCATATGAGTAAGTGAAATCAACCATAAGCATAACAACAATCAATAAGGATAACAAATAGAATAAACACTTTCTTTCTATTTCTAACCTTACTACATAATCAACAATCATAATTTATGTTTTTTATAGTTTATTAAATACACACTTTCCATATGCTCAATAAGGCATGATGGTGTGAATGAATACATATACTATAAGGTTAGGAATCACTTACTATGTAATCTCCACCCCACTTTTTTTAGTCATTTTAGTGTCAATTCACGTAGTGTGTTTGAGGCTCACTTTTAGCTTTTTATGCCTCTTTTGATTATAGAAAAATATTGCAAGAACCCTAGAAAATAAGAATTCACACCTAATTTTTCTAGAAACTTTTATAGACATTACTATCAAGGTCAATAATTCCCTTGGGAGTTACTACCCTAAGAATTAGTGCCCTTATATGAAATTATAAAAAATGACCTTCCCATTTATGACCTAACATAATTTATTATGTTTTCAATAGACATTTATCTAAAAAATTATAAGGATTTCATATTTAAGTTTGTTCTTTCCTCCAATCACTTGATATGCCAAAATAATACCAAATTAAAAATACTTATTATCTCTCCTATCAATACATGGGAAATTAAAGGAAACATTATTGAAGAGTGAAAGTGAAGAGAATTAAAAATTTGAAGCTTGTAAGTTTAGGGGCATATTCATGATTTTATCCCCATTGATATCTTATAGAAAATTTCCCCTTTTTCCTTTCCTATTTTATGCTTTCCTCCTCTCACATTGGAATCCATAAAACCCTATTTTCCTTCTCCCATTGTCACCTATCATTGCCATAAATTTCTAGCTCAGATCTACATCATATCCTTCATTTCTTCTTTGTTTTTATCCCTATTATAATCTATTTTCTACTTCGTGGGTACACCCTTTTATTTTTAATCATCCCTTTCTTCTCTCTAGTGGGTTGTTGTCTAAATTGAGAAAAATCTAAACTAGTAAATTACCAAGCCTATTTCCATAGCTAATAATTTCTAATTTTACTAAAAAAAAAAAAATTTCACCCATGCTTATTATTCTTCTTGTTAGGATCCCTCAAAATATTCTTATTTCAAAATTTGATCAGATACTTTGATATTTTTCTAGGCCTCTAATGATGGTCACACTGGCTTTCACCAAGTTGTTAAAGAGTTTTATTGCCTCCTTCTAGATTTTGGGGGGTTGGGCATTCTTTCAATCCATTCACAAGGAGTCATTTTATATGCTAAGTGGATTATCAAAGCCTTATAAGGAAATGAAACTTGAAAAAAATCATCAAGCATTGCATTAGGTTTGGTGTGTCTTTTATTAGACTAGCCTAGAAAGTGCTTGACTTTGGCACTCTTCTTACCATAAGAGACCCTGTCCAAATTCAAGGCACTTTTTTATTAAAAGAATTTGGAAAGTTTAGGAGCCTATTAAGCCTTGTATTTTATGATGACTTCCACATTGGCCTATCTATTAACTATCAATCTATTTTTTGTCTTTAGTTCATTCATGTCAAAGTTATCCTCTAGCTAAGGTGGCTTGGATTCATGTCTTAATTTTTTTAAAGGATAAATTAAAGTGTTGAGCACTAGATTTCATTCAAAAAGCTACCAAGAATTTTCTCTCCTAGCTAGAGTTTAAAATAAAGTTTAGGGTTGGTAATTGTTAATAAATAATTAACTAGCTCCCTTCAGGTGTATTTTCCTCTATGCTTCAGCCCGTGCATTGCAAGTAGTCAACTCGACCTTTTATCTAGGTTATGCTCTCTTGCTCCATGTGTCTACTCCTCGCAACTCTAAGTCTTAGCATTCCTTTCGCATCCCAGAAAACTCCACTATGCTTCCACGTGTTGTAGCTGCGGGATTCTTTTGATCATGCTTTCTTCCTGTCTCATTGGGCTCCACTCGGATGTCACGAAGCCCTTATTCCCAAAAAATTTCGGTGGGCCCCACAGTTGCTATCTACGGTGCACTCTTGCTATGTGTCTACTATTCGGAAATCTTTCAACATGGAGATGAAGTAACAACCGCAGGCAACGAAATGCTGCCACGCGTCTCTTTTGCGCTCGGCTGGTGATCATTCCCTCCATTATTGATGAAGTGATCCACCCATTTGACACGTCTACCATTAACGCAAGTCCTCAGTGGCAAAAGAGAGAGGTTCATACGAGCAACGAAAAGCTGCCACGTGCCTAGCCAGCGGATCTCATATTCGGGCAATAAATCAAACAAGTCTGATGATACTATTGGCCACTGCGTGTCATAATCATTCACACAAGATGGTGACACTTGTCTGATTAGGCCTTGTCGGGACTATCGCCATCATTTACAGATGATGCACCTATGCCTGGAGTGACCAGATACTTGGTTCCAAATCAATTCTGTTGCAATGGTTTGAGAATATTTTGATTCTTACATCATTGTTAAGGGATTGTAAAATCTTTTTTGTTGCTACTCTTCGAAGCAGTGGGGATTTTTCCTGCTATATATACTTTTCTCTGTTATAAGAAAAGAGGCTAGAATTTGAAGGAAAATGCTAGTTTTAGTAAAAGACGTCAGGCCTTTATTGTTGTTTTATTTTATTGAAAAAACGCTCAGATTATGCCAATTGTTTGGCCTTTCTATTTTTAATGCTATTTGATCAAATTGTAAACTATGTTTTTTATTGTCTAGACATTTCATTTAAGAACTTCTATATATGTTGAATGCAAGTTTGCTGACCTAGACCATGTCTAATGACTCTTCTTGGCAGTAGGAATGTATGCAATATTATTTTATGTCAATGAATGGATTGTCTATGCTATAATCTTAAGTTTCTGATGTTCTAGAACACTACAACACCATTCAGGCCCTTACATCTATGATTTATCGTGCCTATCATTAAGTCTTGGCGCATCACCTTATGTTAGGCTTTATTTTATTATATTTGTTTAATTTTCCCTTTCCAACCCCCCATTATAGAAGAAGCTGACTTCTCTAAAAATTCAGAGGTCACTCAGTTTAGTGCAAAAGGTCCCCCATAAACTGAGTTTCCCATAAGACATTATTACTTTTTCAAATTTTGCCGTCAATAGTTTGTTCTTTTTCTGGAATGCCCGGTGGGACAAAGTTTAAATGAAATTTTGTTTTAGAAGGGTGTATGAGCCATCGACCTATAACTAGATCCCAAAGCGCAGGCAACTCCAATTTACTAGTACCTCCACTAGGAACAGTGCAAGTCGCAAATTAGCTGGTAACAATTCCATTCTCACCACTTGTTCCTCTCACCATGTTGTTGGCCGCCAACATAAATTACGTGGCATGGGACGTTGGAAGTCCCCTAGCAGCCCCAGTAGCACCCGCTATCTTGGGCACTATCTCGGTTTCAGCCATGAAAGTTATACCTAAGTTTATTGGAGATGGCTCAAGAACACCAGCAGAACACTTGCAAGAGTGGTGGATGTATGTCTGGTACACGAGATTACAACACAAAATGTAGCTTTGAGGCTTCTCATTGCATCTTTTAAAGGAAAGGCGCTGGATTGGTACTGAACACTGTCGCCTATTACTATTCGCACCTAGGACGAGCTCGAAGATCCTTTCTATGAGAGGTTCTCAAATGACAGAGATCGTTCTTCACTATATTATCAACTATATGTCATAAAACTAACCCCCTAGGAGGATCTGACAGACTTTAATGCCTGATTTCACACAAATTGGCAGAGGATTCCTATTACTATACGCCTAACTCTTGAGTTGGCATTCATATTTTATCTAAAGTCCATCAGTTCTGACATTTCCATGATGATCAAGTCTTTGGGAGGAGCTACTCTACCAGATGCTTACGGTGTTGATATCAAAGCCGAGAATCATTTAATAGATTATGAAAAATTACCTCCTTGACCTATTATGTTGATATTTCCTGAAATATCAATCCTCGCGCAAGAGGTTGCATCAACTAGTGTGCTCACAACTGCCCAGTCAATGTACACATATGCAACAACCCCACAAAATGTGGCCTTTACATCAGGTTCTTCCAAGGATGAAATGAGCGACCTCAAAGAGATGTTGCGAACCATGGAAAATGATATAACCACTCTAAAGCGGAACCAATCAACACCTCTAAAGCCTGCATATCAAAACTATCAAGGCGGGCGGTCCACATATTAATAGAATCAGTACCTGGACACGCCTCGCACTAATCCACCAGCTCTTAGGGAAAACCAAATGGTGTCGGTGCCTACTCCACTGACGAGTGCATCGCCAAGCTCAAGTAGAGAATTAACCGCAGGGAAAAACAACCTTATTGATGATATCAATCTGTGGTGCTTCCCTTGTAGCGATGCACATATGCCCCAGAACTATCTGTGTGGAAACTTGTAACAAAGGGTGGCGGAGCAACGCAGCCAAGACGCGACAACAGATCATGGGGGTTATATATACGCCTCACTACAAATGGAGAGTGTGGTTCTTACTGCACAAATGCAAGGAATGTCTTTAGAACAAGAATCTGATATTGCTCTTGATCACACACTTTTCTCCTGGATGGAGGAAGAAGAAACGGTGTTTGCTAATGACGCGTTCATACCCAAGACACCACAAGTGCAATCTAATTATAACACGCGCTCAAAGAGGAGGTTTACTAGCGAGTCAGTTGTTTCACATCTAGCCAACCCGCAACTCAAAGGTGTTTCTAATCAGATTCCTGGTACTTCTACCGCCCCGCCACTATCCCAACCATGGAAGGAAATTATTACACCAAGAGCCAAGTAGTAGAAACCTCTGAGTTTGTCACCTTTTAATGTCGTCGAACAATTGAAGAAGTCATCCACTAATGTATCTCTATGGGAAATTCTAGCTATCCCAAAGCAAAAGACGTTATTACAGAAGGCTCTTCAAGAAGAGATCAATACAGTGTCAACCGAGCAGTTTTCCAGTGCAGAGGTTGTTAATCAAATACCGCCAGCTAAAGTCTTTACAAACAATACAAAGGAATCCCCTGCCGAGGTTAGGGATAAGTTAAAACCCCAAACCTTCTTCTTGACTCTCATTATAGGAAAGAAGTTATTGCACAATGCTATGATTGATTTTGGCGCTAGTACCACAGTTATGCCTAAGCAGATAACCGAAGCTTTAGGACTTAGCTATGAACCTATGAAAAGGGGGGTAATATAGCTTGATGGGAACGAAGTTGAAATCGTAGGTGTCATCAAAGCACTTCCTTTAACTCTATTGTCTTTCCCTAGTATCACGGTGCTGCAAGAAATTATGATCATAGATGTTCCTCCTATGTTTCGTCTTTGTCTATCCTGAGAATTCACTTCAAAGGTGGGCAGTTACCTATCCTTGGATTGGTCACATCCGATACTCAGAACCAAGCATGATGCAAAATGAAGATAGAATCAGAGGCTTTACATTCTGAACATGTAGCGGACGAAGCCCTGATCAATTTTGAAGTCACGCATACCTCTATCACCAAGCAAGAAATGTATTACGTTGAATTACTAGAGGAAGAAAAGGTGAGCGGAGACCAGACTGACAAAGAAGATGCTCTGTTGAGTGAACACATGGACAATGATCCTTTCAAAAAATTTCATGCTACAAGATTGGGCACCTATGTAATTTATGATGAAGACCAAGTGCTTCTAAAGGTCGACAAAGAGTCCCAAGGTAGCCAAGCAAATGAGCTATGGACGTTGTACTTTGACGGAGCAAGAAGTAAAGTGGGTGCTGGAGTAGGGATATATCTAGTATCCCCACAAAATGAAAAATTGTTAAGGTCTTTCCATTTTCATTTCACCTGCTCAAACAATGAGGCTGAATATGAAGGATTAGTCCAAGGCTTAAGCCTTGCGGAACGAATGGGAATTAAGCAATTAATAGTGTTCAAAGATTCTGAACTAGTAGTCAACCAAGTCCAAGGAGCTTCCGCAGCAAGGAATGTCCGCATGAGATCTTATCGGCACTGAGTCTGGGACCTAGTTGATGGTTTTGAAGCTTTCAATATCTAGACTATTCCTCGAGGAAAAAATAGTGATGCAAATCACATGGTCGTGATTGATGCTCAGTTTGATCCTGCCTCTGACCTTATACATAATGAACATGCAGTAAGAGTACTAGTCCCACCGGCAATCCCTGACAATGATCAGAGTTGGCAAGTTTTTGAAAGTGATGAACACATCACCTCGTTTATCTAGCACTCAGGGGAGTTCGTCGATCAGCTTCAACCAAAGATTGCCAAAGCTTATGAAGGAAAAATTATGCAACTCAAATCTAACAAGCTTCCGAAAGGGTTGGTTACTCTCGAAAAAAAATTTATTGTGATGATGCCCAAAATGATAAACGAAAGTTCATAGCAAACAAAAGTGATTATGTGGACCTTCAGGTCTCAAATAGCAGGAATCTTCGAGTCGAGAAAAATATGGAGTAGTGGCCTGGTCTTATGATGATCTAGAGGGGTATGATCCCGATATCATTCAACACACGATTGAGCTAACAAAAGGTGCAAAACTAGTCTAACAAAAACAAAGGCCAGTAAACCCTAAAATGGAAGTGTTAATGGCACAAGAGCTAACTAAGCTTATTGAGTTACGCATTGTTTTCTCAATCAAGCATAGTACCTGGGTATCTAATCTGGTCCCAGTCTGAAAGAAGAATGGAGATATCCATTTGTGTGTGGACTTTTGAGACCTAAACAGAGCATTTACGAAGGACCGCTATCTGCTGCCTTCTATGGAGTCAATATTACAAACGCTTGTAGGATTTGAAATGTTTTCTCTGCTAGATGGTTTCTTCGGCTACAATTAGATCTGAGTTAAGGAAGAGGATCAGCACAAGACTACGTTCACCACAAAGTGGGGAACATTTGCATATGCTAAAATGCCTTTTGGTTTATCCAATGTTGGGGCAACATTCCAGCGGGCGATGGACATCGCATTCAGTGAACTAATCAATAAGTTTATTCTAATTTATTTGGATGATCTTACTATGTTTTCTAAATCTAAGGATGATCATTTTGATCACTTAGTTCTATTAGTTTTTCAAAAGTTCCAGGAGTTCAGAGTTTCCCTAAATAAAAAAAATGTGTATTCAGAGTACCGCAAGGCAAGCTGTTAGGACATGTGGTATCTAAGAAAGGGGTTTCAATCTACCTCGAATGGGTGAAAGCTATCAAGGAACTTCCCCTTCTGGTGAATAAGAAAGGTGTTCAGTCTTTCCTAGGAAAAGTAAATTTTGTTAGCAAGTTTATTTCTGACTTTGCAAGAATAATTAATCCGATCACCCTGATGCTTAGGAAGGATTAGGCATTCAAGTGGATGACCGAAGCTCGAGAAGCCTTTGAAAAGGTCAAGGAAGCTCTTTCCATAACTCTGATACTGGTTAATCCAGATCAATCTAAGGATTTTATAATGTATGCATTCAGTAGCAAGTCCAGTATCGCTACTGTCCTAACCCAAAAGGATGATGAAGGAAAAGGAGAACATCCAGTGGCATTCTACTCCCAAACCTTGAAGGAATATGAGGCGAATTATAATTTCATCGAAAGGCAGGCCTTTGCAATAGTGAAGGGACTTAAAAAGTTCTGCCATCTAATTTCCTGCAACAAGATGTTTGTGTGTGTCACACATTCTAGTGTGCATGAATATATCATGGAAGGGGAGATCACAAAAAAAAGAGCTAATTGGATCACTAAGATCCTTCAATATGACATTGACGTTAAACGTACTAAAACTATTAGAGGAAGAGGACTGTGTGAATACATGGCACAGAACGAGGAGATACCCGCCGTAGGGGAGCAACCGAATCTTGTCCTAATAAATGAACCAGAATCAGAGGGTTGATGGATGACAAATAGAATGAGGTTTATGCGAACAGGAGCGTATCCACCAGGTCTCTCATCCCAAAAAAGGAGATACTATCGACTACAGAATTGCAGATATACGCTAGTAGAGGGAGTCTTTTTCAAAAGAAATTTCAATGGTCTTCTCCTACGATGCGTTTCTTTGGAGCAAGTAAAGAGGATTCTTGATGCGTTCCACAACAGCGCTACATGTGGACATTTCTCTGCTAAGACCACCACCATTAAAATCATGTGCGCCGATTACTATTGGACTACACTTTTTAATGACTCCCACTCTTTGGTAAAATCTTGCAAAAAATGCCAGTTCTTTATTGACAGAAGAAAGAATTTTGCAATGCCTCTCAAACCCATAGTGGCAGACAAATCGTTTGCGCAATGGGGTCTGGACTTCATTGGGATGATTAACCCAGCTTCTAGTACCAGACATAAATGGATTCTGACCACCATAGATTACTTCACAAGATGGATGGAGGTTGTTCCGCTTAAAAGCGCAATAGAAACAAAGATTGTAGATTTCCTCGAGGAGCTAGTGACAAGGTTTAGTCCTCTGAAGACTATCATTTCTGATAATGCCAGAGCTTTCCTAGGCATGAAGGTATGTCGCTTTGCATTAATGAATGGCATATTCCTCAAGACATCATCAAATTATTACCCACAGGGAAACAGCCTAGCGGAGTCAACAAACAAGAGCCTAGTCCAACTCCTTAAAAGAATTGGTTCGAAACACCAAAGGGAATGGCATAAAAACCTCCGAGCAACGCTCTGGGAAAATCGTATAACTCCTAAGCAAGTCCTTAATATTTCTCCTTATGAATTGGTATACGGGAAAGAGGTGTTGTTACCTATATCTATGGAGATTCTGACACTCCAATTGTTGAAATCCCTTGAGATAGAACAAAATGGCGCCATGGAAGTTCAACTTTCCGAACTGTTAGAAGTACAGGAAAAAAGGGAGAATTCCCTAATAGCCATGACAAACTGTCAACAAGTGGTCAAGCGATGGTTTGACAAGAAGGCTTCTGACCAAGGCCTAAAATTCAGAGACTTAGTACTGAAATATGACAAAAGGGCTGTTAAGCCAGGTCAGCATGG
The DNA here is from genome assembly GCA_007258455.2 of Sequoia sempervirens. Taxonomy (NCBI): domain Eukaryota; kingdom Viridiplantae; phylum Streptophyta; class Pinopsida; order Cupressales; family Cupressaceae; genus Sequoia; species Sequoia sempervirens. The sequence goes on from VDFB02357942.1 coordinate 57,768, forward strand.
TAAATTTGATAGCCTATGGGAGGGTCCCTTTAAAATCATTCAGTGCAAGGAGCATAACGCTTTCGAGTTAGAAAATATGGAACATGAACCCTTAGGAATATCGGTTAATGAGATTCATCTTAAGTTGTTCCATTAGGTGCTGAGTTCTATTTTTGTACATATGTGAATAGTGTTTTTATTTTATTTCCCTTTCTTTGGCCGATCTTTTTCGAAATTGGTTTGTGCTTTTGCGGAAGTAACCCATTATTACGAGGGGTGGAATAGCGGGATTGCTTTACATAAAACACACTCATGTGTAAAAGAAATAACACATATGCTATAAAAAAAGCCCATAAAACTAAAATGCAGAATGAAAGAAAGAGCCATGGATTTTTTAAATTTTTTTAAAAAGATATATATCTATTTTATATATATTCTTTGGTTTTTACATTGCAAAATGGCTAGGGAAGCCATAGTCCAAAAAAGTATACAAGTATTCAAGCTATTATTTTACATATGTAAAATGATAGCCTTTTTTAGGCTTATATACACACTATAGGGTAGGTGGTCTATGCAATAGAAGGAAATAAAGAAAACGAGGAGGCATTTTTTTTGTAGGAACAGAAAGGGTTTTTCATCCAAGGGCATGAGAGGCAACAATTGATGCATCAATGGTAGCATCTACCTCTTCCTCGACAGCAGGTTCTTTGGCAGCAAAAAAAGCATCATTTGGCACAACCGCCATTGGTGGGGGAACACCAAGTTTTTGAAATCAGTATACCAATCTACGTCGTAGAACGGTATCACATTGTAACTGTGGAATAGGAAATGCAAGGCCTGGGTAACCCTTTACCGATGCTTGTCGCATCTTTGAAGGCGGAATCCACTGAGAAACGATAGCCATACAACTACCGCTTCTTCCTCGATATAGCGACGAAGGTCGCTGGCTTACGGCAGACCTACCCTATATGCAACATGAGCAACAACTTCACCAAGGCCATTGAGGTACTTCCTGGGAAACATTTCCTTGACCAGCTTCAGGATGAGGGGCCTAGGAATGCCAATGTCTAACATAGACGCCATGAAGTGGGAGCATATATCAGTATTCACATGATACTTGTCCTCATATTCTATGCAGTCCTTACCTAGAACCCATTTTATGGCTATCAAGAGTAAGGTGCTTATTCTTGGTCATTCTTTTCAGCTGCCTTGTAGAAACCTCCCCTAGAAACGTTGTCTGTGACTTATAAGAGGTTAGATGAATAGGAGTATCCATGATTTTGACACTATGCCTATGCTTTTTAGCCAATACTAAAATTTACCTATCACCTAGCCTATGAGAAAACTTGCTTAAAACTATGCTAACAACCTATCACTACTCAAATGCTAAGTATGATTTCTTCACTACTTACCAACTTATTTATAGAAAAAATGACAAGATGCATGCTAATCCATTTCGAGAAAACGTGATGATAGCTATATGCCAACTTGAAAGGCATTCCTACATTTGCTCACATTTTCGGGCCAGTTGCATCTATAGAGGTACGGTTCAATGTGTGCTAAATTAATAGGAGCTAATTAATTAGCTTTAAAAAGGTGGCGCTCATCGACAGTAAGCCACATGACCGTAGGCTATTGTGTCATCTCATAGGCGTTCCCAGAGCCCGAGGCAATATCCATATCTTTTCAGGCTGTGATTGTTTGCTTTGGCGTAATCATTTCGGCTAGGATATTAATTACCAGCACATACTAACGCAAGGTTAGAAAGAAAATTTTTGGCTCAAGTTTCAAGGTAATCATAGTGTATCACACGGTTGACGAACGCAATAATAAACTACTACTGCCTCAAAATGGAAAGTAGTTCATTTTGCACGAATTGCAAAATTAATGGTACATGTTGAATTAAAAGCAAAAAACATGCTTTTGTCTACCACCTTGAGGAAAGATAGCCAAATATTGCATGAAAAGGCTTAATAATTCAAATTCTTTTTACAAACACCAAAGCTAAAGGTGCGGAGTTGTTCTTCTTTTTCATATCTAGAGCTGAGAAAAATTGCAGAGTCTAGAACTCGTAGAGGTCTTCATCCAAAGAGAAATGTCAGAGAATTTATCTCAACCAATACAAGAGGAAATTGGCCAAGAGCTGTTTATAGCCATATGGTCATCAGAAGATGTGTATGTCTATGAGGATTTGGCATATGCTACGCCTGGTATACCAAGCAAGCCAAAGAGGGTGTATGCAGAAGAGCTGAAAAGGCCCAAGGATTGCAGAAACAAGAAAAGGGTTGAAAAGAAATGGGATAATATCTATGATCCACGACTTGCAAAAAACCCTAAGTCCTTAAGAGAAGCAACCTATACAAGGTTGACGATACCAAGGCAGATAAGTCTACAGCAATGAAAATTTGGTACAGTGGTCTTCCACAATACATGGTCTCGTTGGTGCACTACTACCCGGAGATAGTTGATGTTGCCATCCAACGCTATAACCTTAACACCCACTACATCGAAGGTTGAAACTTAAGGTTTCACATCACCCTACAAGCCATCTGGCATATGCTATGCATCCCAGACCCAAGTAAAAGAAGAGAGAACATTAAGTCCTTTTACCCTAGCAAAAGAGAGAAAATATGGGGGGTGATGAAAAAGAACTCAAAGTTCTTGTTGGAGGAGACTGGTAAGAAAGGAATCCCAGCTGCTAAACTGCCAAGTATTCCATTGTCACACAGTGCATTACATGAGGATTTGCAGGATGCCATGTCCATGCTAGCTTTTGTGTGCGGTCGAGACTCCGATGAGATGGTGGAAACGTTTCAACTGGGACCGGCTTTCCAATTCCGCAAGCAGCATGATACCTTCTGGTATGATTTTGCCGAGTTCATGGTAGATGAAATGATACGAAAAATAAAGAATTACTCGGCGGAGGGAAAGTTTAGATTTCTTTCTTTCTTGGTTCACATGTTTCTACATCAAAACCCTAATTTCTTTTCCCAGTATTTTGAATTATCAATTTTTGATGAATGAGGTAAAAGGAAGCTAGTGTCCACGTGGACGCCTTTTCTTTCTGTATCATATGATTATTATGCATTTTTAGACTATTTCATAACTTTGGTCTTGCATGATTTAATCGGAGAAGGTGACATAATCTGGCTCGACAAGGAGCAGACCAGATATATGCAAAGTTTCACTTCCGCCTATGATTGGTTCTTAGGAACAAATTTCAAGATTCTCTAGATGCAGGGGCTTCACTGGTCAACCTTTCCTTCTCCCAACCTATGTCACAAATAGGGTGCTCACACTAGAAATGTATCGACAGGTGTGTATCATTGATTTTACCTTCTGTAGCAGCAAAAGTGTCAAGAAAAAGGGATTCTTCTCTTGTGTGAAGAATTTTAAGTCGATGACTCTAATTAAGAAACAATTGAACCAGTTATTGGAGGATAAAATGGCTTATTTAGGGTTGGTGCTGGTAAATGATAAGTGAAATTACAACCCTTTCAATGACTTGTCAGAGCCACACATGAAGGTTGCACATGTTCCTCGACCTTATTGGGAGAAGCGGCATAACCCGTGGGTAGACAAAGATGAAAATTTTGTTGAATTGGCACGTATTCCTATGCAAGATACTAGAGGGCCATGGCACAAGTTCTACTTTGATGTGGCGATGACCAAAGATAATTTTCATATGGAACACACCATGTACAATAAGTTGAAGAAGGATGAGGAGTGGACAGCTAAAAAAATAGAATCTTTCTGGAAGTATCGCCAAGAGATAGGGAAATTGGATGACCCTTATGATAGTCAAAAGGATGATAAGGAATTTGAAAGATGGTGGAATGAGGGCCATCCCAACCCGAGCTCTAGTATTAACAAGAGCGGGAACCCAAGGGACGAGTCCGAAGATCAAGAAGAAGAAGCGGCGACATCTACCTCCTCTGCGCCGAGGGAGAAAGGCCTTGGACAGCCCGCCTATGTGGCCACGAATGTGCATTTTAATATATCAAGGGCATCACATACACTCACTTGAGCCGCTAAGCCAGCCAGGTTATCACTGCAGCAAATGACAATAGCTGTCGAAGCTTGAGAGACCCCACCCACAAAATGGTGGTGAACAGAGAGCATTATCGGAGAAGGTTCGTAGGAACCCATTGGAAGAAAAGTGCTTGCAGCTAGCCAGGAGCCTGAGGTTGAGGAAGAGTCGCTGACAATTCTAGAGTCACCATTGACCAATCAACAGGTAAAATTCGCTCCTGCTTCCCTTGCTTCTCATTCCTTGGTATCTACCCCTGCCTCAACGATGATTCCTACCATGAGTACTGGCCCTATGCCTTCCACTTTTAATCCAACATATTTAGGAGGTATCGCCCAATTTTCACAGACCACTCCACTCGACCTTACTCCTCCATGGACCCTTACACCCGCCGCTGCCACTTAGACTCTACTTGCCTCACTTTTTGAAAACATACCCCCTGCGAGTGCCCATTTTTCTTCCACTATTATTGCAGATCCTCTTCCATCGCAACAGGCTGACGCCATATTTAAAACTCCTCCACCATCTCAGCCTATGAGTCCTATGACTGATTCGCTAATTCAGTCATTACAAGTGACTAGCCCTTCTGTTGGACCTCAAACCAAGCTTTGGAACATGCCCCACTTCTCCCCACAAACTATCACTCTCCAAAATAAACAAATGCCTGTGCCTATGAGGATTACCTATCCCTATGCCCTACCTTCTGGTGCTCCTTTTGCAGGCAGACTAGTGTTGTCGCTAGCTGAATTTATAACATAGATCGATTACAGAAAGGAGGCATGCACAAGTAGAATGCGAAAGCGCAGGGCAAAAGATGATAGCGCTTTTGCTAAGCCAAAAATACAGACTCTTTATGATGAGGCCCAACAAGAATTGAAGTTTGCAACCATGTACCCAAGAGTAACCAAGCCTTAGGGGGAAATGCATCAAAAAGATTATGAGATATATGCGGTAGTGCTCGACGTGAAGGTGGCTCGACCGTAGGATAAGGTTGAAACCATGGAGGAAACACAACGGGTAGTCACCTCTGACTTCCTTAAAACTGACTGCCAGCTAAAAAAGAAGGATGAGCAACTTAAAGCAGTAAGGGAGAGGGTTAGTTTTCTGGAGAAAAAAGAGAAATCCCTGGAGGTAGATGTTGCACATATGAGAGAAAGGGCACTGGCAGTAGAGGATGAGAGGAACAAAATTCAGGGTGAACTTGCAAAGACTCGGGCTACTGACCCTGCCATGATAAAAGAGCTACAGTCTAAGAATCAGGAGATGGAACAAAATCTGCGACTGAAGAATGAAGAGCTGGAATGACTTCGCCTTGAGTATAGTTAAGGAATGGCACAGAGGAATGAAGCTTTAGAGCACCAACAGGCTCAATATGAGCAGAAAATATAAGAAAAGGAGGTTGAATTTAAGGGTCTTAAAACTCAAATAGAAGAACTCCAAGAGACAAAGTCTTCTCTGGACATACACTTAGCAAATCACTCCCAAGTCGAGGAGAATTGGAATAAAGAAATGAGCAGCTCTACGAAACAGCTAGCATCCGAGAAAAAGAAGAAGGAAGAATTGGTTGAGGCCATTATTTCAAAGGATGCAAAGATTGCTTCTCTTAAAAGCTATCTCGCATTTTCCCCTACACAACCAGACATCATTCTGTTGGTTAGGAAATTATACATCTCTCATTGGGAAAAGATTAAAGCCTTCTTCCTAACACTACAACCTACCCTCTAATTTACCGCCAAGGCATCGAAGTTGAGCCAGGAGGCTTGTGATACGATTTAACAGTTCTCACGATTCATCTTAGAGAAAGTTCCAGAAGCAAAAGATCTACTCACCAGGCTATACTCGGTCTCTAATGAAAACCTCGCTAGAACGGGTAATGAAGATCGAGATGTTGCTGTTCAAACAACAAATAAGTTTATGCATTGCCACTCCACCTTCTAGCACACTAAAGCAACCGTAGCTATTTTGAGCAAGACATTGGACAACATACAGGGGAGTTTCTCAGAGTTAAACAGGATGACCGACATTGAGGGAGTGATTCATCTACTTGCACAACTATTATTTCATTGTGAAGCAGGGGCTGGTTTATCCAATGTGTTGCCTCACAAAGAAACTATTGATCTAAGTGGAGCGCAGGAGAATTTGCACAATATGGTGAAGCCATCTAAGGATGAATGGTCGCCTCTGCAGATGGCTATTTCCACTCTCTGACTCCATTATCTAACAAAATGACACTTTGGCCTAAAAACCAGAGAAATGTTGAGTTCTTCGTTCCTTAGTTGAAACACCCCTGATAGTCACCAAAAGTTGTTAATAAATAATTAACTAGCTCCCTTCGGGTGTATTTACCTCTATGCATCGGCTTGTGCATCGCAAGTAGTCAACTCAACCTTTTATCTAGGTTTTTCTCTCCCTCTCCACGTGTCTACTCCTCGCAACTCCGAGTCTCAGCATTCCTTTCACATCCCAGAAAGCTCTGCTATGCTTCAACATGTTGCGGCTGCATGATTCTTTTAATAATGTTTTCTTGCTGTCTCATCAAGCTCCACTCGGGTGTCATGAAGCCCTTATTCACAAAAAGTTTTAGGCCCCACAGTTGCTATCTGTGGTGCACTCTTGCTATGTGTCTTCTATTCGCAAATCTTTCAACATGGAGATGAAGTAACAACCGTGGGCAGCCAAATGCTGCCACGCATCTCTTTTGCGCTCAGCTGGTGATCATTCCCTCCATTATTGATGAAGTGCTTCGCCCATTCGATACGTGTAGCATTAACACAATTCCTCAACGGCGAAAGAGAGATGTTCATATGGGCAGCGAAAAGCTACCACGTGCCTAGCTAGCGGATCTCATATTCGGGTGATAAATTAGACGATCCTAATGATGCTATTGGCCACTGCATGTCATAATCATTCGCACAGGATGGTGACACTTGTCTGATTAGGCCTTGTCGGGACCACCGCCATCATTTGCAGAGGATGCCCCTGTGCCTGGAGTGACCGAACACTTGGTTCCAGATCGATTATGTTGCAACAGTTTTGAGAATATTTTGATTCTTGCATCATTGCCAGGGGATTGTGAAATCTTTTCTGTTGCTACTCTCCGAAGCAGTGGGGATTTTTCCTGCTATATATACTTTTCTCTGTTATGAGAAAAGGGGCTCGAATTTGAAGGAAAATGCTAGTTTTAGTAAAAGACACCAGGCCTTTATTGTTGTTTTATTTTATTGCAAAAACTCTCAGACTGTGCCAATTGTTTGGCCTTTCTATTTTTCATGCTATTTGATCAAACTGTAAACTGTGTTTTTTATTGTCTGGACATTTCATTTAAGAACTTCTATATATGTTGAATGCAAGTTTGCTAAGCTAGACCATGTCTAATGACTCTTCTTGGCAGTAGGAATGTATGCAAATATTATTTTATGTCAATGAATGGATTGTCTATGCTATAATCTTAAGGTTTTGATGTTTTGGAACACTACAACACCATTCAGGCCCTTAGATCTATGATTTTTCGTGCCTATCATTAAGTTTTGGCGCATCGCCTTAGGTTAGACTTTATTTTATTATATCTGTTTCATTTTCCCTTTCCAACCCCCCATTATAGAAGAAGTCGACTTCTCTAAAAATCTGGAGGTCACTCAATTTAGCACAAAAGGTCCCCCATAAACTGAGTTTCCCATAAGACACTGTTACCTCGTCAAATTTTGGCGTCAACAGTAATCAAGACAAACTAAATTTTATAAGCAATTATTGATGTCATCCCTTTCTAGATGATTCAAAAAATGGGGTTAAATCATTCTACCGAGGGTGGAAGGATTAGAAATCATATATAGATACAACATTTTGCAACTACAAGCCTCATAAAGGGTATATGTGGAGTTTAACTCATCTTCCTATGGTTGATCATCTAAATCATTGTTGGTAGCTTCAACCCTTTAGTGATACATGACATAGTCCTTTCTAGTATGTATAGTTGATTATTAAACCTAAGTTGGCACAACTTGTTTGGTGTATTATTTATCAAGGTCTTTCCATAGGTGCTCATTGGTCCATTTTGGGGTTCTCAATCCTCATCCATTTTGTTGATAAATTGAGTCTCAAATATCTTTTTTGTTTTTGTCCTAGAGCTCAAGAAGCTTAACTTTGGATCCATGATTTTTAGGGTTTTTAGTCTTATTTTTTTCCTTAGCATATGGCTTTGTTGGGATATTTTCCTTGTCTCCCTTTCTAGTATACCTAAATTTCACATTCTTTTACAATACAAATTCTCTTCAACATTTGGAAATATAGAAATGTAGCTTTTTTTTAATGTTTCTCTACAAATAAACGTTTTCTAATGTATACTAAGGTTATCATATGCTATAATATTCTTATAAAAATTCAAGTGCAAGATTTTAAAGTGACACTTGAAGTTGCTCATTTTTAGGAGCTTTTGGACCATTGGGAGAATGCTCTAAGGTTACATTATTGTTAGTGTTCATCTTGAACGCTCTTTTCCTTGAAGGCTTAGGTGTGATTGTAGCCAATATTATAAGTGTGTTAGAGGCTCTCAATCTTGTGGATCTTAGCATTTGAGTATCAAATATGATGTGATGGTCTTAGTCTTCTCAACAACTTTATGCTTCCTCTTGTAGGCTTGACTTTAGCATGCTTCTCACCATGAGAGATCCCATCCAAATTCAAGGCACTTGTGTTATTAAAATAATTTAGAAATCTTAGGAGGCTATCAAACCTTGTATTTTTTGATAAGTTCCACACTAGCTTTTCTATCAACTGGAAATCTATTTGGTTGTCTCTAGTTCTTTTCATGTCAAGGTTGTCCTCTAGCTAAGGTGCCTTGGATTCATGTATTAATTTTTTATTTAAAGAGAAATTAGAGTGTTGAGCACTAGGTTTCATTTAGCAAGCTACTAAGAATTTTCTCTCTTGGTTAGAGTTCAAAATGAAATTTGGGCTTGTTAATCAAGAGAAACTAACTTTTTAGGCTATTATTGATTCCATCCCTCTCTAGATGATTCAAAAAATGGGGTTAGATCCTTTTACCCATGGTGAAAGGGTTGGAGAAGGTATCTAGATACACCCTTTTGTAACTACAAGAGTCATAAAGGATATATATGACTTTGCTTCATCTTCCTATGGTTGATCACTTCAACCATTATTGCCAACTTCAACCCTTTATTAGTTCATGATATTTTTGTTTCTATTATTTCTAGTTGATTATTCTTGAACCTAAGCTGGTACATTTGTATTGTTGTATTCTTTATCAAGGTCTTCATCTAGGTGCTTGTTTAGCCCCTATTGAGGTTCTCAATCCTTGTCCATTTTGTGGGTGAATTGAGAGTCAAATATATTTTTTGGTTTTATCCTAGAGCTCAAGAAGCTTAGCTTTGGATCTATGATTTTTTTGGGCTCAAGAATTGTCAAGGAGTCTTGCTTTTCTTCCTTAGCATATGGTTTTGTTGGAAAACTATCATTGTATCCCTTTCAAATATACCTAAATTTAGTATGTATTTACAATAAAAATTCTCTTCAACATTTAGAAAGATAGAAATATAGCTCTTTTTTATGTCATTCTACAAACAAACATTTTCTAATGTATCCTAGAGTTATGACATGTTCTAATATTCTTATGCAGATTCCAATGCAAGCTTACAGTAAAGTTACACTTCAAGTTTCTCATTCTTAGGAGCTTTTGGACAGCTAGGAGAATGCTCCTTACATTGTTGCTAGAGTTCCTCTTGACCCCTCTTTTCCTTGAAGGAATAGGTGTGGTTGTAACCAATATTCTAAATGTGTTAGAGGCTTTCAATCATGTGGATCTTAGCCTTTGAGTATTAGATAGAATGTGATGGTCTTAGTCTTCTCAACAACCCTCTATGTCATCTCATGGTTGTGGTATTTCTAGGTAGCTTGATTCTAGTAAGGTTCCACACTTCAATCTAGCCATCTCCTTAGTCCATGCTCAACTAACCTCAAATGATACTCTTGAAGAGGAGAGAGCTCTCATTGAAGGGGCTTATTGATAATGGCATCCTTAGAGATGTCTAGGGAAAACCTAGTGCGTCCTCTTATTGAAATTGTTGTAACTACTTAATATTATTAAGACTTGACCTTTATTTTTGTTCTTATTTCAAACTCTATCCTACTTAAACTTTGAAAATATATCTTTAAACCACCTTTTTTAAAAGTATATATTATTATTTTTTTAATTTAATAAAAAGTTAGCTAGGACGTTTTCATAAAAATAAATAAATAAAATAAAATAAAAAAAGTTGCACTACATTGACTTATAAAAACTAGGTACACCTTCACAAACAACGTTTACTCCATTGACGTATTGTTGTGGCAAACTAGTTTAAAATGTGAGGAAAAAGAGCTCACCCTGATTATGTTAGATGTCACCGACGTGGCTTGACGATAAGCCGCGGTCCCAGCGTGATATCCGCTTGCACATCGTTTGGTATCCGCTTGTACAACACACACCTTTTTACACATTTCAATATTTAAAATATGCACGTGGCCTTGCTGTCCTCCTTGTACGGTTTTCGTTTGCAAGTGGAATGAGTTTCGCGTATGTCCGCCAACGACGCCGCTCTTTGCTAGGTGGATAATGCAACTTTGATTGCCAACGATTTTGAGAATGTCACGGAGGCTACCTTCTCACACGTGCTCTTTACATCTCAAACTGCCTCACGTTTCTTAACTAGTTTGCAACACCAGCACTTTCTAAACTCTTTTAAATACCATACCTTTGACTCCCCCTCATTGCCTTAATTATTTGCAGGAACTTTACATTTGTTTAGGTAAGAGATGACTCAATCTCACCTGGTCACAATCGACTTCCTGGGAATCGGTAGTGAAGAGAATACCAGTTCTGCCATGGATTATCAGCAACAGCTTATGAAGAGGCGAGGTAAGTTTTTTTTTGTTTTGGTTCACTTTCATCAATTATTATAATACTCTTCAATCCTTCCTATTAAACTATAACATATATAAATATTGATGTCGTTTTGGGCTTCAATGTAATACAGCAATGCGGTCATGCCTGAGAAAGATTAAACCACATATGCTGCAACAAGTACTCTCTCATTGCGGGGTTTCTCAAGATTTAAAGACCATGGAATTGTTTCCGCAGCACGCCACAGGACTTCGATCGGATAGTATGGACAGCCAACAGCCTTTCCTCGATACACAAAACAGCGTTTCTGAAGGTTTTGCCGTTTCATCGAATTTCAGAGCCCCTACAAAGCCATTATCTCCTGAGTTAACAATTTCTTACAATGGAGCAGTAAATGTCTACGGCAACGTTTCTTCTGATAAAGTAAGAAATCCTCTTAACCCTGAGATTTTTTACATCGCAGACTTTAATTTGTCTTTGAGCTTGGAACTTACAGTCTGATTCATTAACAGGCAAAGTCTATAATGACCATGGCAGCCGGTAACGAGAATACTCCAAGCCTTTCAAATTGTGTAGCTTTTTCAAGGGGATTAAGAGAAAGTGTTTCCAATCCAGAAGGATCCGCAAACGATGCAAATTATAGACATCTTCTTGGCATATCACATTGGAGTAAGTGCTCGAATTGAATTTGTTGCAATTTAGACTGTAACATTGTTATCAGTGTTGTAACAAAGGAATGACTCTGTTATGCAGAACTTCCATTAGCAAAGAAAAAATCCCTTCGACGCTTTCTCCAGAAACGTAAGGCCAGATAGCTTGGAGCTTCTTGGTTGATTTGAGGAGATTGAAGATAAACAAAGTGAACATTTTGTACAGTAAATTTGATGAAATTGTACGCTGTGTTGCGCGGATTTGAAAGGATTATTTCCCTACGAGAGGTCATCAAGAAAAGGCTGCACAATCGGAAGGTTTGTTTCGCATTGCCAGCCGGATGTGAAAGTGGTAACGTCGAATGATTCCCCCAGATTTTGACGGATTTTTGTTCAGTTTTGAGTGAAGTAGTTGAAAGCATTGTTCCACGTTTGTCGGCGAAATCTAATTTGTATCGTATTTGAGTCGCCAAAGTTTAGTTTGTATCATTTTCGACTTTGCTTACTTATTAACTAATCAAGAATTTTCATCAATCACTTTATTTGACTGGTTAACTAAAGCTATATTGAATATTTTTATTTATATGATATTTGTTAATGCCACAAATTTTTCCAAGAATGGTATTTGACTCATGAATATTTTTTAAAGTTGAATGGAATGTTTGTATTCATATGATATACGACGCTTTCTAAACTGGGCTTTTATTTAAATAAAACAATTTTAAAGTAAAATAAAAAATCATATATATAACTTATTCACTTCCTTTATATATATAAAAGAAGTGGATAAGTTATATGCAAAGATATGGATGAGATTAAAGATGTACTTCAAAATAATTTTATCTTGGATACACATATAACCCCTCTTTATAAAGTTTTATATATAAAAAACATTTATACATATAATCTTTTATAAATATATAAATATACATAAGAGGTGGATAAGTTATATGAAAAAAATTGATGAGATTAAGAGATGGTTCTATATCTAAGAAGTGTATGTTCAAATAAAATTTTAAATGAATTTATATGTCAAAATAAATTTAATTATATAATGTTATCTATTTAATTAATAACATGATAAGCTAGATAGACTATATGAAAAAATGGGTGGATGACATAAGTAATACTTATATATTATAAGAGAATATAGAAACTTCCTTTAAAGTAAAATAAAATAACTCTTAAATGAATAAAATAAATTTATATTGTTATATATTTTTGAAATAGATAGCTTGAGAATGATATCAATCAATAAGTTTTACATATATATTTCTAAAGATATGTATATAGTATACATTATACGGAAATATATAATTATAATTTAAAGAATAAGGCTAGTGATACTTTAATTGTTCTAAAAAGGTTGAAATTTTACTGTCTTTTATTTTTTGTTGTATTAAAACTAGATTTTAATTGTACACTTTAGATCTTATTAAATAAATATGTCATTAAACCTTGCAAGTCACTTGGATAGAATTGTATTATGAATTTATCTTCAATAAGCCATGACCTTATTCAAAAAATACAATTGTCACAACCCACTTTCATGGATCAAGAAATATAACTTTTTCATAGATTTATATTTATTATTATTTAAAAATTTACTTTAGTTATAAAACCAACGATAATCACTTTGAGGGTTAGGTTAAGTCATGGGAGGTAAACTTATTCATCTTGGTTGTCATGTCCATTAGTAAGCACGAGTAAGTGAAATCAATCATAATCATATCAACAATCAATAAGGATAAAAAAATAGCATAAGAAATTTCTTTTCTATTTTTAACCTTACTACACAATCAACAACCATCATAATTCATGACTTTTTATAACTTCTTAAAATACACGCTTTCCATATTCTCAATATCACATGATGGTGTGAATGAATGTATATACTATAAGGTTATGAATCACTTACTATGTAATCTCCACCCTACTTTTTTTAGCCATTTTAGTCACTATTCACCTAGTGTGTTTTAGGCCCACTTTTAGCATTTTATGCTCCCTTTGTGATCTTAGAAAAATAATACAAGCATCATAGACAATTGGAATTCACACCCAAAATTTATATAAGATTTTGTATAAATTACTATCAAGGTCAATATTTCCCTTGGACACCTCTACCCTAAGCAATAATGTCCTTGGATGAAATTATAAAAAATTGACCTTTACATTCATGCCTAATTTTTATTATGTTTTTAATAAACATTTATCTAAAAATTTAGTATGATTTTGAATATTTAATCTTGTTCTTTCCTCAAATCACTCATTATGCCAAAATAATACCAAGTAAAAAAACTTAGTATCTCACACCTATCAACACAAAGGAAATTAAAGAAACCCATATTGAAGAGTGGAGGAGAAGATAATTACTAGTTTGAAGCTTGTAATTTTGGGGATATATTCATAATTTCTCTTCATGGACCCAATATAGAATTATTCCCCTTTTATACTTTCCTAGTTTATATTTTCCTTTGACAACTTTAGAATCCATTAAACCCTATTTTCCTTC